>PITA01001197.1:60682-82257 GCA_004023965.1 Spilogale gracilis | reverse complement strand
AACCAGGTCCCCATAGTAAATATTGAAGTTAAATCCTTTTGTGTTTTTAAAGAAGGAGGGAAAGAACCATTTTGAAATACACCATTGAACTCTCTTCCTGACAAGGCCTGCCTCTAAGGGAAGCTAATTAGCCAAACTTAAGTTGACTCAATTTAATTAGAGATTAACTGACCTGAGAGAAGGAAAATACCAACTTTAGTTCGTTGCGTTCCACATTTAGGAAGAGGGGAAAAGGAAAAAAAGAGAAACTCTTGTGAAGTTCACAGTCAGAGACATAGGCTTTCTAAAATACTGAAACTTAATCATAGAACCATAGAATGTTTCCCATGCCTTCAGATTTGACCTCCACTTTACTAAGGCCTGTTTACAGCAGTTAATTTTATCCAGTACATCACACCAACTTTTAAAGAAATTATAGGGTATGCCAAAAAGACAAAAAATACAAGTTGAAGAGACAGAACTAACATCAGAACCAGCCATGGCAGAGATATTGAAATTACCATATGAGAAATTTAAAGCAATTATGATTAATATACCAGGGACTGTAATATAGTAGACAGCATACAAGATCAATAATCAGTGTAAGCAAAAAGATAGAAATCCTAATAGAAAACGCAATAAAAATACTAAAAACAAAAAACATGTAACAGAAATAAAGACTGGACAAAGCTAAAGAAAGAATCTCAGAACTAGATGACACATCAATAGAATCACTGAAAACTGAAGCAGAAAGAATAAAAGAGGGAAAAGACAATATACAAGAACTGGAACAAATACAAAAGATATACTATATATCAGGAGGAGAAAAAAAGAAACAGAAGAAATATTTGAAACAATAATGACTGAGAATTTCTGTAAATTAGTGTGAGACACCAATTCACAGATCCAGGAAGCTAGGTAAAAAACAAACAGGATAAATGTCATAACAAACAAACAAACAGAAAAAATTTTACCTAGGCTTATTATTTTTAAAATACAAATACAAAGAAAAAAATCCTAAAAGAAGTCAGAGGCAAAAAACATATAGAGGAGTAAAGAAATGAATTATATCCAACTTCTCTTCAAAAACCAGGCAAGTAAGAAGAGAATGGAGCAAAATATTTAAAGTGTTGGGACACCTGGGTGGCTTAATCACTTAAGTGTCTGCCTTCAGCTCAGGTCATGATCCCAGGGTACTGAGATTGAGTCCCATATCGGGCTCCTTGCTCAGCAGGGAGACTGCTTCTCCTTCTGCTTGCCACTCTCCCTGCTTGTACTCATGCACTCTCTCTCTGACAAATAAATAAATCTTTTAAAAAATATTTAAAGTGCTGAGAGAAAAAACAAACACCAATGTAGAATTCTATACCTTACAAAATTATCCTTCCAAACTGAAAGAGAAACAGACTTTCTCAGGCATACAAAATGTGAGGGAATTTGCTGCCAGTAGATCTTTGCAAAAATGTTAAAAGAAGTTCTTTAGAGAAAAGAAAAATAATATAGGTCAAAAATTCAGATTTATATAAAATAAAAAGAGTTTTGAAGAAGGAATCAGTGAAAATAAAATATTTTTATTTTTCTTATTCTTAATTTATCTAGCAGATAACAGTTTGTTCAAAACAGTAGTAATGATACTTTAATTGTATATGCTTATCTATTTATCTATCTACAGATATATCTACATACATATGCTTATGAATGCTTATATAAAAGTGAAGTGAATGACAGCAATGATAAAAGGAACAGGAAGGGACACCTGGATGACTCAGTTGGTTAAGTATCTGCCTTTGGCTCAGGTCACGATCTCAAGTTCAGGCTCCCCGCTCAGCTGGGCTCTGCTTCCCCCTCTCTCCGTGTCTTCTCATGCTCTCTCTCTGTCTCTCTCTCTCAAATGAATAATTTTTAAAAAATGAAAACAAAATATAAAAAAATAAAAAGAACATTAAAGGAATAAAATATGAAAAATGGATTTGGATCAGCTGACATTGTGTGTGTGTGTGTGTGTGTGTGTGTGTGTGTGTGTGTTGCAGACTTTATAACATCTCTTCCAAAAAAGTAAAAAAAAAAAAAGTGTAATTGATATGCTGATAAACACTAATATGTTATAAATGGAGAAAAGAAGGAATAACATAAAATGTTCAATTAAAGCTACAATAGACAGAAAAACAGTGGAAGACAAAATAGAAACAAAGGAAGGACAACAAATAGAAAACTGTAAGGAGCATGGCAAAATTAATCCAAAGATTATATAAATCACCCTAAATATCAATAGTCTAAATGTATTGATTAAAAGACAGAGAGAATGGATAAAAAAATTAATACACCATATTGTCTATAAGAAGTTCACTTAAAATAAAAGACACATATAGATTAAATGTAATTGGATAATGAAAAATTTACTATGTTAACATTAATCAAAAGAAAACAGGAATAGATATATTAATTTCAGACTTCAAAGCAAGAAAAGTTTTAAGTGGCAAAGAAGGTGTTACATAATAATAAAGGGATTATTCTTAAAGAGAACAAAATATCCTTAATATGCATTCATCTAAGAACAATGTCAAACTAGGTGAGGCTAAAACCATTAGAATTGCAAGGAGAAATAGATGAATCCACTTTCATTATTGGAAGGGCTTCAATGCCCCTTTATTAGAAATGAACATATCCAGGAGGCAGAAAATCAGAATGAACATAGTTGAACTTGATGATTTACCATTATACACTTGTTAGAATTGTCAAAATGTAAGACATTGACAACACCAAAACATGGTGAAGATGTGTAGGAGCAGGATGTTTCATTCATTGTGGATAAGAATTAACTATGGTGCAGCCACTATAGAAGACAATTTCTTGGTTTTTTAAAAGACTAAGCCTACTTGTATATGATCTAGTAACCACTTTCCTTAGTATTTACTCAAAGGAGTTCAGAACTAATATTTACACAAAAACCAGCACAGGGATGTCTATAGCATCTTTATTCAAAATTGTCCAAACTTGGAAGTAACCAAGATGTTCCTTAGTAGGTGAATTAAAAAAAAAAAAAAATGGGGGAACATCCAGATAATAGACTCAATAGTGAAAGACATGAACTGCCAAGTCATGAAAAGACATGAAGAAATCTTAAATGCACATTATTAAGTGAAAGTAACTGATATTGGGATGTGTGGGTGGCTCACAGTGTTAAGCCTCTGCCTTCAGATCAAGTCATGATCTCAGGGTCCTGGGATTGAGTCTCACATCAAGCTCTCTGCTCAGTAGGGAGCCTGCTTCCCCCTCTCTCTGCCTGTCTCTCTGCCTACTTGTGATCTTTCTCTCTGTGTGTCAAATAAATAAATAAAATCTTTAAAAAATTAAAAAAGAAGAAAGTAACTGATCTTAAAGAGTATATACTATATGATTCAAATATATGACATTCTGGAGAAAATACATCTATAGATTACTATAGTAAAAAAAAAAAAAAATCAGTGGTTTCTAGGTGTTGGGGGCAGAGGAGAAATGAATAGGTGAGACACAAAGGATACCCAGGGCAGTGAAAATACTCTGTGGGATATTGTAATGATGGACACATGTCATTGTACATTTACTCAAATCTATAGAACATACACCAAGGTGAACCCTGATGTAAACTATCGAGTTTGGGTGATTATGACAGATCAATGTAAGAATGTTGATAATGGAGGATTTATTTTATAATGGTGCAAAATGATATACATTTATTAGAAATAATACTTCAAATTTTGAGTTTTGTTCTTTTCCCAAGCTGGGCAGTATGGTCTCTCATGGTGACCAGACTGGTGATGGCCAAGGGACAGCAGCAGTCAGCCATGGCTCCCAGCCAACCATGTGATCACCAGGGTGAACTGTGATACACTTATGACCATTCTATACCCAGACAACTATTCTGTTCACTTTCAGTATAGTCATCATATATTAAATGCATTTCCAGAGGCACCTGGCTGGTTTAGTCAGTTAAGCAGCTGCCTTTGGTTCAGGTCATGATCCCAGGGTCCTGGGATCCAGATTCCTTGCTCAATGGGAAGCTTTTTCTTCCCCTCATTCCTGCTCATGCTTTCTCTCTCTTTCTCTCTCTCTTAAATAAATAAATGAAATCTTTTTTTTTTAATTTAAAGAATACATTTTTAACATACAATTTTGCCAATTTATGATTTTTTTTTTTGGAACATAAACCATCCTAAATCAAGGAAGGTCAGTATGTCAGGGATAGGGAGTACATGGGAAATCTTTGTACTTTCTCAATTTTGTATATGCTTTTAAAAATGAAAGACTTAATGAAATTAAAGTGAAATAGAACAATAGAAATCCTTCCAATGGTTTCTCAGCATACTGAAATAATTTCAACTCCTGACCACTGTTTCTGAGGCTCTACAGGATCAATTCTCTGTTCAATTTGATTCCTATAACTCTTCCTCTTTCTTCCTCTCCTATGTCTATAGTGATTGTGTTTTTCAAATTCATTAAGCATTTTGCTTAGAACTGAACAGACAGGGCAAATAAATACTCTGGGTTCTGTGCTTGAGACAGTCTCTGTTTTGACCTTCTTCTGGCCAATACCCTACTTCAAAGGGCCAGAAGTTTCTGGTGCACTCACCTCTTCTGGACTATGTTATCTATCAGACCTGGAATTTTATGTCCTTTTGGGGCCTCTTTGGCAGATCTGTCCTCCAGAGAACAGAGTGCCCCACATATTTTACCAACTCCACTACAGGTGTTTATGGGTATGACCATAGACTGGTGATGGCCAAGGGATGGCTGTTTTTCTGGGTTGGGGTTGCAGACACATTTTGACACACAGACTGTGTCCATAAGGAGTTGCATAAGGTCCCTCACTATGCAGAGTGGGGAAAAAAAGAAAGGTAGACTGTGGGTCTACAGTCTGGTGCCAGATTCTAACTTAGCCCGCATAGGCACATTCCTGCATAATAATGCAAGATGTCTAGAATTTGAAATTTAATGTGACCCTCCAGGTTTTCATGAACGTGTATTTGTCAAAGATGCAGGTGGTACATTTTGTGTTCAACAATTGTTTAGTTTAATTTAGTGTTGCTTTGAACATAACTTACAGATATAAATGCTAAAACTATACAAAGTATATTAGTTAGTGAAATGAATACCTGATTAAGACTCCTAAACATTGCTTTTTCTCTTCTACATTGTCAAAGCAATTACTCATTACTACTAATTTCTTGACATAATTTATAGTACTAGAAATATGGTTGAATTCTAAAAGTATAACTGCATGTAATTTCTCTATACTTTTAGTTGACCAAAAGTGCTATAAATTCACAAGAAGTTGATTTTTTTAAAATGAGAAGCTAAGAAAAATTATGGAACATTTAATAATAAAGTATGATAATTTGGGAAGTTAGTCATTTCTTTCTTTGTGCACAGACATTAAAACTGAGTGAACATTGATGAGATTCATAAAAACAAAGAAAATTGGTGCAAAAATAATATATTAGAGACCATTTTCCATACCTATATGGAATATTTTCCCCATGTCCTCATTATATATTATAACCTTATTTTGAGAAATTTGCTAACTTCGAGATAAATGACATCAGAAATTCTGTGTGTACTAATATTCACATTTTAATATTTTTGACTCTGGTTGAAATTATAATCCATGAGCTTTTCTAGTTTTCCTGCATGTGCAATTGTGCAATTTTTTTCTCAAGGAAAATTAACCCTAACAATTGATAAAGTGCTCACAACTGAAATATACTTAATATATCCATAGACTGTTATGCTGTCATTTCTTTATGGCTATTTAGATTTGCATACACAAAACCAATGTTTTGGTAACAGCACCAAGTGTTTCATATGTAAGACATTATTCACAGTATGTTTCCTGTTATTTTGCATAGCATTATTCTTTGTGAAAATAATGTTTTGGCCTCAGGAGGAATATTGCAATTGAATGCACAGCAATATATTTTTGGTATGGAGCCATGGTACTATGGTTTAATTTTTTAAAAATTACCTTGGCAGTCAAGTCAACAGAGCTAAGGTACAAGAGAGTCAGAGAGAGCGGGAAAGAGGAAGAGAGGAATAAATTATAGAGTACATAAACAATTTCATTTTATTCTTAAATCTGACAGTCAATTTGTTAATAGATACAAGAAGATAGCTTTTAAAAAATATATTACTTGGCCTTCTAAGTGGCATGTGTCTTTTACATAAATTACCTGTAGCTTTTATATTGAAAGTGTAAACTATAAAATGGTTGGTGAAAATAAAGTGATTGCTTCTTTGTGAGATAATTTCACCTTAGTGGAGTATATTGTTGTGAGTTTAGTGGTAAGAACTATATAATTCCTATTAGTTCTTTCCAAGTTTTAACATTTCATCAGAGAAAGAAACCTATCATTGTCAGTAAAGTAAGAAGTTATAAGCTACTGTTTTACTTTTACCAATCCCAAACTTCCATGTATTTTCACATAATATTTACATTAATGGGCACGTACAGGTCTTAGTATGGCAGAACTCTTCTCTATTTATAACCACCTCTCTGTCTCACTGTTTATGTGTTCCCTTAGTCTCTGGTAAATTGCCTTGAGTTCAGTAATAATGGAATAATGGAATACATATTTGTTGAATAAATATGTCCTGGACCAAAAAGTCAAAATCCTTTAAATAATTAAACTAGCTTAAATGTCAAAATATTTTAAGCATGTCTGATTGTGCATATATATAATCTGGCAAAATTATTCTTTATAAAAATATTAGATGACTCAAGATCTTGATGTGTTTCAACAAGTAAGCAATGCATGTAATTCAATTTTCCTTTATATCAAAATGACACAGGTATATCAGTTTGTTGTAAAGATAAATAATGACTGGATCCATTTTTGTAAAATTCATGATAACAATTTCAACTTGTTTATGAAAGGATACATTTCCATAATGGACTCTATACGTCTGTAAATATCTACTGACTATATGGTCAACCAAATATCCCAACATATTTGTCATATCTGCATTTTCTTTGGATTCAGTTCTTAACCCAGTCCTATTGCTTCCACGTGAAATGGGTTTCTTTGAAGTCAATGGAAGCTCTGCATGTGGGAGAGATTCATGGAGTGTGGAGAGAGATGAGAATTGCAAATGTGATTCTACAACATCATAAAAAGCATACTTATTCAAAAATTTAAACAACAAAGCTTATAGTTGATATATAATGTCAATGCATTTATATTCCAAAACCTCCAACATGACTTGATTCTTTGTTCTGCTTGCACTGATTATTTCTAATGCCTTTAGAATATAAAATTTCAAGTGTTAGCAACAACCTCAGTGAGTTTCTATGTGCTTATTGATGATACTGCACAAGCATCTATTTTTTAGCATCACACATACACCTCAAACCTATCATGCCTCCAAGTAGCTAAGCTTTTCTTCTTATACCCCTCAATGTTTCCTCTCTACTATTGTATTGTTATTGTTCCTTCCTGAAAATTCCACTCTTGCCCATCTTCACATCTATTCCTCTGTTTGTCTTCTTTTTTATAGGAGACCTCCTTGAAGATACCAGTAGTCCTTAACTCTGAAGCCTCTCCTCCTATGTTGAACCTCTCATGTTGAAACCACTCCAAGCATACTGTCATCCTCACCAATCCACTTGTCTTTACAAAGACTTCAGTGACCTCCACACTACTCAGTCCTCATTTAATTGACATTACTTGATGATCCACTATTTCTCTAAACACTTTCTTACTTGGCTTTTTTGTTTAACATTTTTTCATCACTCTGGCCATTTCAGGACACTCTCACCATGCATTTCTTCCTTGCTTCTCTGTTCTCTGTGTGTTGTGCTCTAGGGCTCAGTCCTTAGCTTTCCTCTTCTTTTTTCTATTTACATTTATTCTCTGGCGGATCTCATATGGTCTTCTATTTTTAGCTTGTTTAAGGCAGATTAGTCCCAAATTTTATTTCGAGACTTGGTCTCTCCAGATTTGCATAGTTGACTGTAAATAGACATCTCAATCTGAACAGCTCTAAAATTAACTCCTTGTCTTCATCTTAATATCCCCTTAAAAACCTGCTTTTCTCCTCTTTTCCCCACCTCAAGTAGATAAACAACATCAGCCTTCCAAATGTTCTAGCCCTAACTCTTAAGAACCATCATGAACTCCTTTTTCCAGCTCCCCATTCTATCCCTGAACAGCATCAGAGCTTGACCTTCATTATGTATTTATAATCTGACTACTTCAAACCTCCTCTATTGCTACCACTCTGTTCCAGACCAACATTGTCTCTTTCCTGAATTTCTATCATTTCTGTTATTGCCTCTAACAATTGTTGTTCTCCTGATTCCATGACCATCACCCTTCATTCTATTCTCCACACAGGTGTCAAAACAACCTCATTAAAAAAAAAAAAAAAAAGTCTATCATCCCTCTCATCAGAACTTCCCAATATTTGATGTACTCACAAGGGGTCTACCCATGTCCTATCCATCCAACTTCTTCTGAGACCTCATATCCCACCACTCTTTGCTCACTCTTTCTGGTCATTCTGTCCCCTGGGAGCTTGTTGAACATGACTATCAAGCACAGCCTCATGATTTTTATATTATTTCCTCTGCCTGAAACAGTTGCCCCCAAGATTTGTACACAGTTAACTTCTTCACTTCTTTAGTTATTCATTTATATATCTCTGGCAATGCTGTTCTTGGCACCTTATTTAAATATTATAACCTCCCCTTCCCCCAGCATAATACCTCAACATTACCCTTCCCTGTTTTGTTTCCCTGTAGCACATAGAGTAGTCTCCTCTTATGCATAAAGGTTATATTCCAAGACCCCCAGTGGATGCCTGAAGTTGTGGGTCATACCCCATATATACTACATTTTTCATTTTTTCCTCTACATACATATACCTATGATACATTTTAATTTATAAATTAGGTACAGTAAGAGTAACAACAACATAATAAAATAGACCAATTATAAATGTTATAAAAGTTATGTGATTATGGTCTTTCCCTTTCAAAATATCTTACTGTACTGTACTCACCCTTCTTGTGATGGCATGAGATGGTAAAATGCCTATGTGATGAGAGGAAGTGAGGGAATGACCTAGGGATATGAGATACAGTTAAGCCGCTACTGACCTTCTGACCGTAAGTCGAAAGGAGGATCATCTACTTCTGGACCGTGGTTGACTGAGCATAATCGAACCCTTTGAAAGTAAAACTGCATGGGGGACTGCTCTACTTCTCATAATTATAAACACACACACACACACACACATATACACACACATACATATATAATATATAATATAGTATATGTATATATTAAAATTGTTTTTTTTTAATTCATAGTCTCTCCACATCAGATCTAAGTTATATGGGAACAGACAGACATTTTTGTTTGTCTTATTCCCAACTGTATTCTCATCACATAGAACAGTGCATGATACATTGTTTTTGAATGAATGAAAAGACCTCCAATTAGATCAAATTATCGAGTAGGTAATTTTATTTTGTAAACTATTTGACTAAAAGCTGCAGAGAAATAAAGTGTTGTTTTTGAAAATTTTCTTGCACTAATCTATGATTTCAGCCATTTTACCCTTTCTTTTTGACAGTATTTCTTTATGTTGGTTATGATTTTTTTTTAAGCCCTTTTGCATCTGAGAGTGATTCATAGAAATGATAGTGTTCCCAAGCAGTGCTAGGGATGTGGCCTATTCTATTCTCCAGAGTAGCTCTTTTCATATTCAAAATTCCATATGATAACAGAGATTCTTATAAGATCTAACCATAATTTTTGATAAATTAAACAAAGATACAAGTTTATTTAGGTTTCTTAACAAATTTCCTTAAGTAAATATTAAAAGTTTAAAATTAATATAGTTATAAATACACTATATGAAGGATTATTTTTTCCCAGAATGTTATTTGAAATTAATGGATAACTTGAAATCAAACATATTTTGGTTAAAACTCTCAGCCAGCCACTTAATAGCTGTAGAGTTTAGATATTTAACCTGAATATCAGGTAATTTTATCTACTATGTATATAATTTACATCCAGGAAGCTGCAAGCCATTCAACTTTAAGTTTCAAACATCTCATTCAAATTTCATATTTATATAGCATTAGTCTGTTTGACATTCAAATTAATTTATGTCATATATAACTACTAAAATTTTCATAAGAAATATTTAAAAAATGTATAATCAATTTTTAGTTAGCACTAAGTTTCAGGCTGTCCAGGCAAGCCAAAAAGTAGACAACATGTTGCAAACATGAAGCATGCCTAGGCCATGAGTCAATATGCACAAAGAGGGAGCAGAGAGTGTTTGTGATCCAGTCAATGTATTCAAAGGGAGTTTAGTTGAAAGACTGTTTACCTAAAGTAATTAACATATAAATTTTTATTATATGACAGTATATTTCTTTTTATTCTATTCATTAGAAAAAAAGAGAAGGTCATTGTGGTGGACCGTAAAGTAGGTTTAAAGAAACAGGGAAAAAGGAAACAATCTATCAGTGTTACGGGCTCTCTGAAAAAAGTTTGATGACTAAGTGGTAAATCCAACCCTGGAACAGAGTCAACACATAATCACTAATACACCAATGACATCCAAGTCTTTATCTCTTAGTCCAGCCTATCTGCAGAACACCTGATACATATATCTGACCATGTTTCTTGATATTCTTTCAGCATAATTGCTAACAAGTATGTGAAAATCAATGAGATCAAAAGAGAACCTCTGATTTCTCTCCTATCCTGAACCTATTGCTGCATAGGAAGTCCCATTGATTTAGTTTTTCCATGCTTTTCCTATATCCACTCTTCCACAAACCTCAATAAAATTATCTTCAAAATAGAGCTGACTTACTTCTTATTTTCATTACTACCACACTAGCTTAAGCCACCATCGTTTATAGCTTAATTTATGAGATGTATTATTTCCCTGAGTCCTCTAATGGATTCCTTTCACGATAAAACCAACTCCTTACTAGCCATAAAAAGTCTACAGGATCTGGCTCTTCACTGTCAAATTCCCTCCCTTTCCTCCTTAACTGGCCTTATGCTTCAGCTGCTTTAGCCTTATTTTATGCATATATTTTGTTTATTGTATAAACAAGGTATTCATTTTCTACTGGTTAACTAACAAATGAAGTCACTTTCTCAAGTCAATCACCATATTCCTATTTATTATATCAGAGAAACTGAAACTGAATGGGCAAGATAATGGCATTGTCACTGAGTCTAAATTGTTCTCTTAGTCTTGATTTCAAAGGGAGTATAACTATAAAGGTTTATATTTCATAAACCATGAAATAAAACTGTTTCTCCTACATAGGGGCCAACTGCCAGATACACAATGAGAATCTACTGGGACATATAAAACAGGAGGTGGATTCAAAGTTGTACAGAGGTAGAGAAATCATGTAATTGATCATCCTAAAAAGGACACTTGAGATTGAAAGAAAGAACCATTAATAATCACACTGGTATAAACCAGAACTGTTTCAGGCCAACTTGTCCTAGATTGCAACCTATGAGAAAGATTTATAGTTTACATTGTTTGCATCAGCAATAATGCAAATTGTACTCTGGGCTATTTGTGCTATTCATTTGCTTTATATTTGACCTTTAATAAATTCTGTGCTTGACTGGCTCCTTGGAAGAACTCTTGACAATCCATGGGATTTAGTCTCTGGTGATCACAATAGTCCAAGCCAGAACATCCAAAGGAGAAGATGAATTTCCAAGGGAAAAAAAGCAAAGGCTGACAGGGAAATTGACTTTTCTCCTGTATGGACAATGTATATCCAATGTTAATTATTTGAGAGTGTGTTTATTTTTATAAATAAGAGTGATAATCCTTCACAGTTCAGTTGGGAAACATTGATAAGAATAAATCTACTAGTGGGGTGCCTGGGTGGCTCAGTTGGTTAAGCGACTGCCTTTGGCTCAGGTCATGATGCCAGAGACTTGGGATGGAGTCCCACATCAGTGTCCCTGCTTGGGGGGAAGCCTGCTTCTCCCTCTCTCACTCCCCCTGCTTGTGTTCCCCTCTCTCTGGCTGTGTTTCTCTCTGTCAAATAAATAAAAAAAAATCTTTAAAAAGAAAAATAAAAAAAATCTTTAAAAAGAAAAAGAATAAAAGAAAAGAATTTTCTTTAAAAAGAAAATCTACTAGCAAAACTTAAATATTTGGAAATTAAACACCAAGTATTATGTTTTAGTGCAATTTCCATAACCCCAGACTGCATCTAAAAAAAAATCACTGTACAGTTAGAAGTAAATACATTATCTTTGTACAGTGTACAAATCAATGTATTTGTAAATTTTTTCTGTATCATCTACGTGAGCAGAACAAAAATTATATATTGGCTTAACTTTTGAGACCATTGTGTTATGATTCATTGATACTACTGGTGTTGTAGGTACCCAAGAAGAAAAGCTAAGGAAAGAAGAAACATTATTTGGGAACTTGGGTATAAAGAATACTATCTGTATGAAAATATAGGCTTGACAGTGCATCCTTCTATTTCAGTGTTTGTCAAAAGTGTCATCTAAGTGACATCCATTGTACTCACATATTTATTCTTTAAAAATATAGATTTCATTCATCTCTATTGAGAGAGTCTTCAGGGAGTAGATCTAAAAGCTCTCATTTTTAAAGAAGATAATCAGATTAACTTTATGCAAGTGAAGTTTCAAAATTTTGATCCAGTCAGCCAGGTCCAAGGACTCAACATACTTATAACACAGAAGACATTTGGGGAAAATAAAAACATAGAAAGGTGATTTTTCTCTATCAATGCAACTTAGAATGAAGCCTATTTCTACCAATATTGTGAATCTCTCCATTATATGAAAAGCTAGAAAAACCCCTCATTCTCTGCCTATTTGTGATCTCTTTCTGTCAAATAAATAAATAAAATCTTTAAAAAAAAGATGAAACTGTCAAAAAAGTAGGAGAGACGACAACAAGCTGTAGGGATTCTTGGAGAAGAAATTTCAAAGTTTGGGAATGTGCTAAAAATAGTCAAGGAAAAGAATGTATCAACTAAAATGTGGAAGTTAATTTATATACACATAAGGCTTTATATGGAGAAAAAAAAAAGAATAGTAAAAAGACATATATCCATGAAAAAAAGTGGAGAAATTTTATACTTTGCATTGTTTAGTTTCTAACTACGCCATTCAATATTAGGTTCCTAAATTGCTGCCTTGAATTCTTCTAATACTAAAGAATAAAAACATACATTACAGATTTTTACATCTCCATATCAAACTCCCAAAGTATTTGCTCAAGATTTTTTAAAAGCGTCAAAGTGATGAAAATGAATTCCATATGGTATGCTTACATATGTTAAAAGCAAACTTTATTTTTCTAATCTAAAGGAACATCTGTACTTTATAACACATTTTTGGTTGTGTGTGATAGTCTGCTTTTTGTACAAAATGGTTAGGCCACCATTATGCTCTTTTTTCTTCAATAGCAAGAATGCATTCAACTACTTTGTTTTAATTAGCTTAAAATGGATAACTTTGTTTTTTGTTCTCTTCATGCTTATGCCTAATTTTTTTCCAGTAATACTTGAAGATCAGCATGCATCAATAGCTGTAGGGCAAAAGAAGACTAGAGGAAATTAGCTGTCACCCACAGTCCAGGATTCAATGTTCCTTATGAGCAAAAAGGGCTAAGTGTTCTTTCATGTTGGTCATGCATGCAGATCATGTCATTTCTATTAAAAATTAGACATCTTACATTGATTACATTTTTCCCATATTGATAAAGAAATCCAAATTAACATGCCTTTTAACATTATACAAAACTTCCATTTTGTGCTAAATGAGAGCATCATGATGAAATGTAAAGGAATCAAAACACTGTCTTAATTAATTAAACATTTTTCCTTAATTTTATTTAAGACAATTAATCTCCCGTTTTGGTAAATCTTTTTTAATTAGAAATAGTATACATTTTTTGTGCTAATGAAAAGATATTTGTTTCAAAGAACATTTCATTAATCGCTGTTGTTCTTGGTACTGATGTAATGGTTTTTAGAGGGGAATTATAAAACTGTTATTGAGAAAATATTTACACTAATTTTTTTTCCATTTTAATATCAAGATTGTCCTTAAAGTTTCAGGGATTATATTGAGGCTCACAGATTTGAGTCCCGTGTGTTGAGAAAATATGGTTTGTGCTTCACCAAACAAAACAGAATTGATGGATACGAGATGACCTCAAGCTCACTCTGTCTTTTGTTGATGTGTATGTTTGGCTTTTGGTCTTGACAGAATTGTCTCTGGAAGACAATTGATTGCATCGTCAGTAGTTGGCACTTAAAAAAATAGTATTCAAATTTTAATTTGGTTTTGTATGTGTCTGTTTCAAAAAGAGTTGTGTTTCTAGGCAATAAAACTTTCATCCCTTGATCCAAAAATTGTAAAGGACAAAACAGAAACAAGTAGACTATGGGAATTGTGTTTGTGTGTGTATGCACATGTGTATGTGTGATAGAAAGTTCATTGCTACCAGTGTCTGTGTGTCTCTGCCTCTTGTTTCTGTCTTTCTCTCTCTCTCTCTCTCTCTCTTTCTCACACACACACACACACACACACACACACACACACACACACACTCAAATGGCCAAGATCATGATAGGGGATGGGAGCTAATATGGCCAGGTATCATAAGTGATTAAGTCTTTCCACTTTATGTAACAAGCCTCAATCACATTATTACATTCTACCTTGAGGTTGTGACACTCACTTTAGCTGTGATGAAAATAAGCATTTATATTTAGCTAATTTTTGCAAAAGGAGAAGGCAACATTTTACATTAAAAAAAAAAAAGGGTATTTCCATGATACATCCATTCCTAAGCTATGAGTCATGGCACTGTGTTTAATTGTTTTATTGACTTTGACGGTGGAATACTGCAACATTTTCTTTTCCTGCTTATCACTTTAGCAGATTGCTAGATTACTTTCCACTGATTAAAAATGGCTATTTCTTACACAACTTGCTTATTATAATGTCAGTCGATATTTTAAAGCAGTGGGTAATCCATCTACCTTTTATGGTTTACATAATGTTTGAAAGTATTGTATTTCTTTTTTTCTGGGCAAAATGTTCCTTCTTTACCATACCTTGTTTCCAGGCTTTAGCACAGTGCTCATAAGCTTTAAGAGAGAGTTGTACACACTATCACTTCCTTTACTAGTTCAACAAAGAAACTACTGCTCCATATCTACATTTTTCTCTTTATTTTATTTTATTTTTTTTTAGGTTTTAAGGTAGCTTAACTGGACTCATGACCATTGCTAAAAAGTAGCAATGACATTAACCAAGGATAATGGTCTGGTTAAATTTAGAATTAAATACATCAATTCAGAATTCCATATATCTGTTATTTAATATATATATATATAAATTGTATATATGTTTATATATATCTATATGTTTAGCATCAGAGATTTCACTAAATCTTTTATCTAAAGTTACAATTGTATACAATTGTATATGAATAATTATGACTTTCATAGCATGTGCATGACAAAATAATGAAAACAGCAAACTCATATTTCCTGGGGAAAAAAAGTGCACTTTTATACACTTTGCTCCAAAAGGGATACATTTCAAATCAATATTCAAAATGATCATTACCTTTCTTTTTAAAAATATTTTATCTTTTTATTTGTGAGAGAGAGAGGGCACACATCAATAGAGGGGAGGGGCAGAGGGAGAGGGAGAAGCAGCCTCCCTGCTTAGTGGGGAGTCCAATATGGGCTTAATCCCAGGACCCTGAGATCATGACCTGAGTTGAAGGCAAACACTTAACTAACTGAGCCATTCAGGGCCCCTCACCTTTTACATAAAGACATGTTTTGAGAATTTTGAGGACAATCGCTACATACACATTCATGCAATTAACACCTAGCTAGACACAAGCAATAAACTCAAAACTCAAGGCATCGCAGGTCCAGAGAGTAACCTATATAAATCCCAAAGAAACATTATTTTAAATGTCTTAAGTTGTAATTCTTTATAAAAACCATTACAGTGAAAATTAATATGCTCTAGAAGATATTGGAGTTAAGAAACATCTGAAACCACACACCCACTATGTATATTTATGTTGAAATGCAGCATGATGAATGGAAAAATAAAAACCCACACACAGGGGTGTCTGGGTGGGTGCCTCAGTTGTTAAGCATCTGCCCTCAGCTCAGGTGATGATCCTTGAGTTCCTGGATCCAGCCCCTCATCGGGCTCCCTGCTCAGTGGGAGCTTGCTTCTCCCTCTCTCACTCCCGCTGCCTGTGTTCCCTCTCTCGCTGTGTTTTTCTGTGTCAAATAAATAGATACAATCTTTAAAATAAAAACTTGTGTATAGAAAGAAATAATATAATATTTAGCATCTGATAATGAGAGAACATAATGTCCTTACAAATCTATGGGGGAAAAAAAAATTCACAGAGGAAATCTGAAGAGCAAGATAAAAAGCTACTGACTTGGAACACACGTGTTTAGGAAAAACCCTGGGAATTACAAAACACACACACACACACACACACACACACACACACACAAAACCAAGAATATACTGAAACTTATTTAGACTTTTGCTACACTGACTTGTTAATTTGGGAGTCTTTGCAGATGGGATAGATAAGTTCCCATTGGGTTGTGTAGGAAATTACCAAGAATGAACTATCTAAGGGGTCATTTATGTGATCTTTAAGGATGAAATATCAATAGAGATGAACAATTGACAAATCTTGATAAAAGTATTCCATAAAAGTCCCCTTGAACAAACTAAGTGGTTCAAGGAAAGCTGGGGGATCCAAGAGAATTTCCTTGGGCTGGAGAAATATCTACAACCACTGACATTTTATTGGCTTACTTGCTTTTGATGAAAACACTGATTTTCTTGATGTATATAAAAGAATCATATTAAAATGAAATTATTATTGTTATCATTGCTACTATTTTTACATGTTGTTGTGTACAATACTGTGAGTATATAGTATATGTTACGTACTGATACTTATTATTTCAATTCCCACAATACCTCTACCATTAATTGGAGTGATGAATTCATGTTGATAGTAAAGATGAGAAGAGGCCCAGTGAGGCACTGTGAACAGAGAAAAAAAAGTGTGTTAAGATAGAGAGTAGGTAGCAACATAGTATATTCAGAAAATTCTGAGAAACTCAGATTGCTAGATCATAAAATAACAGAAAAGTGTATTGAAGAGAGGGTGGCAGAGGCAAAAGGCACAGCTTTTGTCCAAGGGTTAAATCTGGGATAACATTTTAGCCATGCCACAGTAGTTAACTATCCTATACTTAATATGAGTCTACTGAATAAAACTGAACAGAATGGAAGGATGATCATATTTATCTTTATAACATTAACTCTAATAGTATGTGAGGAGAATAGAATGGTAGGAATGGAAGTAGACAGAAAAATTAAAATATTATTAAAGTAGTCAAGCTGACCAAATCTTGAATTAAGTTAGTGCTGATGGAGACAGAAGAAAGCAGAAAAACAAAGTAAATTTGACACATTACTAAAGGTGACAACACAGGGAAAGGATGTGGTCTAGGATGGCTTCTAGATGTGAAGTCATTTGTGGAAACCAAAACATGCTAAATATTATTTGAGTGAAATCTGAAATTTTTAGAGAGATTTTTCAGTTTTATGTGATAGACCTTCCTATAGTAAAAGAAAAGAGAAGGAAGGAAGGAAGGAAGGAAGGAAGGAAGGAAGGAAGGAAGGAAGGAAGGGAGGAAGGGGAAGGAAAAAAAGAAAGAGAGAGAGAGAGAGAGAAAGAAAGAAAGAGGAAAAGGAAAAGGAAATGAAAGGAAAGGAAGGAAAGGAAAAGGGGAAGGAAGGAAAAGAAAAGAAAAGAAAAGAAAAGAAAAGAAGAGAAAGAAAGAAAGAAAGAAAGAAAGAAAGAAAGAAAGAAAGAAAGAAAGAAAGAAAGAACGGAGGGAGGGAGGGAAGGAAGGAAGGAAGGAAGAAAGAAAAAGAAAGGAGGGAGGGAGGGAAGGAAGAAAGGGAGGAAAGAAGGAAGGAAGGAAGGACGAAAGAAAGAAAGAAAGAAAATTCTTTGTTTTTTTTCAGTTTGATGTATAACAGGTATAGGTAAAATGTTGGCGAATCCTGAAACTCAAGGGTTTTTAATCAGGATCAGAGGCTATTTACTTCTACCCTGTCTCCTCTGTTTCTATGCAGACAAGAGAAATAGCTCTCAGCATTTATCACCTATGGCATAAAAGGAGAAAATGATGTTACTTAGAAGTACTGAAAACAGTTAGACCTCAGAAGATAATAAACATTGCAGTTTCTACCACACAATCATTTTGCTCCTGTAGCTTTAGTTACTTCCCAGTGGAGAGAGTTGGAAAGTGAGTTGGAAAGTTTCTCAAGTTGAACTACAAATGTTTTTGTAACAGTGGACACAAATCAGGTTGACTTAGAGAACTGAACCACTGTCTGGGAGTTAGCAACTCCCAAGAAATCTTGTCTCAGGGTGCCTGGGTTGCTCAGTCATTAAACCTCTGCATTTGACTCAGGTCATGATCCTGGAGTCCCGGGATTGAGCCCTGTGTCAAGCTCCTTGCTTGGTGGGAAACTGTTTCTCCCCGCCTCAGTCCCCCTGCTTGTTTTCCCTCTCTGTCAAATAAATAAATAGAATCTTTATCTTTGTTTCTCCCTGTAAAATAAATAAATAGAATTTTTAAAAAAGAGAAAGAAAAGAAGGAAAGGAAAGGAAAGGAAAGGAAAGGAAAGGAAAGGAAAGGAAAGGAAAGGAAAGGAAAGGAAAGGAAAGGAAAGGAATGGAAAGGAATGGAAAGGAAAGGAAAGGAAAGAAAAAAGAAAAGAAAAGAAAAGAAAAGAAAAGAAGAGAAGAGAAGAGAAGAGAAGAGAAGAGAAGAGAAGAGAAGAGAAAAGAAAAGAAAAGAAAAGAAAAAGAAACCTTGTCTCTTCCAAGGAGAATGGAGCTAACAGAGCATTCCAGTGCAGAAGCTCCCCCTTGCACTTAAGATGGTACCTTCCTCATGATGACCACAGGACATTGTGTGTGTGTTAACTAATGACCAAAATTGAGTGTGTGTGTGTATATATGTTTGGTTGTGTTTGTGTATGGGGTAAATAGAATGATTGCTAGAATTAACATTATCAGAACGTACATCAGATTGGAAACATACTATTATCCATAGTCTCTTAAATGTTATACCCAACCTAGAGGATCAAACTTTCAGTTTAACAGTAAGCAATGTTGTACAATATTTAAGTTATGACATATTAATTAGAATACAATCAAATTTTGTTTTGAAAATTATTGGTGTTTTCTCTTGAAAACAGGTTGTAAAAACCAGTACCATCCTAAGATTAAAGTGCATAACTTTGGAAAAAGATTCCAAATTAATTAGGTTATTTTGGCTTAGGTTAAAAATAATCAGCTGGTATATAGATAAGAATACAAATAAGGGGTGCCTGGGTGGCTCAGTTGGTTATGCGACTGCCTTCAGCTCAGGTCATGATCCTGGAGACTTGGGATCCAGTTCTGCATCGGGCTCCCTGCTGGGCAGGAAGCCTGCTTCTCCCTCTCTTACTCCTCCTGCTTGTGTTCCCTCTCTGGCTGTGTTTCTCTCTGTCAAATAAATAAAATCTTTAAAAAAAGAATACAAATAATTTAATAAATTTGAAATAAGTCTAATATTAAAAGACTTGAATTATGTACATACTACCCTTAAATGTGTATGCATTTAGAAATGTTTTGCTCAAACATAGGTCTAAATTGAATTAGAATTCAACTATAGCTTTTGGAATATTTGTATTAGTGATAGTAACTATATATTTCAGTGAGAGGTTAAAGGATTCAACAAATATGGAAATGATTAGGCTTCCTTCAGGATCTCACATTTCAAATTTGTGTGGACTGAGAGAAAAGAAGCCTTTTTTTTTTTTTTTTTTAAGATTTTATTTATTTGACAGAGAGAAATACAGCCAGAGAGGGAACACAAGCAGGGGGAGTGAGACAGGGAGAAGTAGGCCTCCCGCCAAGCAGGGAGCCCAATGTGGGGTTTGATCCCGGGTCTCCGGGATCATGACCTGAGCCGAAGGCAGTTGCTTAACCAACTGAGCCACCCAGGAACCCCGAAAACAAGCCTTTTAAGGGCAGGAATTGTGTCTTACTCATATTTAAAACTCCATATCTGAACATAGGGTTTGGCTGAAGCAAATGAAAAACAAAACAAAACAGATGAATAAATGACTACATTAGGAGTAAATATATGTATATGTATATATACATATAGCTATATATATGTATATATACATATAAATTATCTTATAGAAGAATATACATTTATTGAGCTTCTATTGTGTTCCACACATTAAACTAGATATTTTTACACAATAATTTATCACATATTATGTATAGAATGTGTCCATCATTGTGTTGGACACTATAGGATAGGTAGGTATATTTATAAGTGAAAACAAACATGATTTTTCATTTTGTATAGCTTACAAATATGTAGAGCACATAAAATGTACAGTGATGGAAAAGCTAGAGGACAAAAGAGTTTTTTGGAAAGCATTGACAAAAGAGAAGTAAATTATATGTGGCAAAGATGGCTGTCCACCACAATTAATATTTCCCTTTCCATTGAGCAGAGCTGTCATTCATCAGGAGCTCCCAGACAAGGAACTATATTTAATAACAACTAAATCTTTTAATCCAATATGAACAGAAGTGAATGTGCATCCATTCTGGGACAAGAAGCTGAAATGTGAAAATGTCTTATTGATGATCTTTTCCCCATCTGGCGGGCCACTTTTTAAGTCCTGAGATAAAGATGTTAGATCTTCTATCAGCATGGACTCTTGATTGTTTCTGCAGATAATGGATTACTTGAAAATTTGGACATTTATTCAGTATAGGTACAAGAACAAGATATAAATTTATATTGAGTTTAATCCATTATACCATGCTGGGCTATTTGTTAGAGCAGTTAGACTGTGCTAACATTGGCATTTGCATAATAAATAGAAGTGATAGTTGACAGAAAGGTGGGTGAACTCAAGAAGAAAGTCTTATGAGATGATATAATGTTAGACATTAAAAGGCATATTCCATTAGAGAAAAAGAGAAAGTATGGCAGTGATATGGAAATAAGATTAGTTTGTGTGTGTGTGTGTGTGTGTGTGTGTGTGTGTGTGTGTGTGTGTGAAAGAGAGAGAGAGAGAGACTTTGGTTGAGAAAGGAGTTGTGTGGGTGTTTCCCATTGTCATTCATTGGGAAAGGATTATGGAAGACCATGATAAAATAGGAAGCTGTCACAAGCACTTAAGCAAAGGAATTACATGAATAAAGCAATATTTTAAGAGTATTAATTAATCAATGTTGTAAAAGAAGACTTAAAATAGGGGACACATGGGTGGCTCCATTGATTGGGCAGACCAACTCTTGAACTCAGCTTGGGTCATATCAGGGTCCTAGGATTGAGCCCTATCGTGGAGAATCTACTTGAGATTGTCTCTCTCCTTCTCCCTTTGCCCCACACCCCAAAATAA
>PITA01001197.1:0-60582 GCA_004023965.1 Spilogale gracilis | reverse complement strand
AGGTCATGATCTCAGGGTCCTGGGATCGAGTCCTGCATCGGGCTCTCTGCTCAGCGGGGAGCCTGCTTCCCCCTCTGTCTCTGCCTGCCTCTCTTCCTACTTGTGATCTCTCTCTCTGCCAAATAAATAAATAAACTCTTTTAAAAAAATATAAGGAATTACCTTCAACTGGGAGAGTATTTGTCCTGCCTAAAGATAATAAAATTAAGGAAAATATGCCCATAGGGTCAATGATGCATCAGTCTTGACAGCTGCTTCAATTAATATAATTATATTCATAGATATTTATGAGTGAGAAAGAGAGAGGATAATCTGTTTTAAGACCTATGAAGTGTGAAAAGTATGAATGGGATTATGTATGTATGACATAATGATATATGAAAATGTATGTGATATGTGTGTATGTGTATATACATATGTATAATTATGTGTCTTGAACTCTTACTTTTCCATGACAAAACTGCATATCTGAAAGGTGAAAAGGTTTGATAAAGTTATACAAGAAGAAAAAGTAGCTTTAAAAGTAAAATGTGCATCTCCTTTCTGAAGTCTAGCAACCCTTTATACAGTCTGATAATATTGTGACTCATGCCACACACATGTCATTGGCCACGACAAAGTATATGACAGAACTTAACATCAACAGATGAGAAAGTAGACTGCACTCATGACAAGTCCATTGTAAAGGTATGGATTCAGGGAGAAGTGAAGTATTAAGGTCAATTATGCAACCCATCACTCATTTATACAAAATTACCATTTAGAATGTCAGTGATGTTTTAGATAAAATAACTTAGAGAAAATGGATAGAAAATGTATTTTTTTCTTGTAGGTTTCATCATAAAATGTATATATTTAATTATTTAGAGATAAACCCTTTGATATTGTAATTCATGAAAATTATTACGTTAAATAGAACGTTTTCTCCTTCTTCTCCATTATCCTTCCCGTATCTGTTTTCTTCTTTCCTCTTTGTTTGTCTTTCCCTCTTCCTTTTCTCAGAAAAATAAATAAATAAACACTTACTCCCTGGTTAACTGTTAAGAGTGAAAGCCATGGGGTCATACTACCATGGTAAAAACTGTTACAAATTACACAAGTAAAAATTTTACCAGGTAAAAATTGGTTGGAGGCCCACCATTTATTATATCTAAGCTATATTTCACTTGGGGAAATAGGGATAAAAGCCACCTCACAAATCTGTTGCAAGGAACAAATGAGGTAAAGCAGGTAAATAACTTAGCAAAGTACCTGACCCATCAGAAGTGCTCAATAAATGTTAATAATTATTGATCTAGAAGAATTTACAAAATCCTCAAAAACAAATATAGAAAAAGTAGGCATAGATTACTGCTCAGAAACATTTTTTCCTTTAGTAAAATATCAAGTCATTTTCTATTTCTCAAAAGGGCTGTTGCCCAGTCATGAATAGTGAATATGACTTTCTCCTCTTGGGACACTGAAAATACATCTAGGTCAAAAAAGTGTCAATTTTTTCTACATAGCCAATTAAAATTATTTTGTATTTGTCATGAAAACAAATACTGTGGCAATAATGACACAGGAAGGGTTATAATCCATAATCCTCTTCTCTATTCAAAGACCCATTTTATTATTATTTGAAATGATCCTCAATTTAAATGAGGTTGAGTATGCCATAGACAGTGCTTTGCGCACTCTACTTTGAGTATTTATGATTCATTAGTATATATTTGCTATTAAAATATAACAGTGCTTTTTAGTCAAATCAAAACTCTTGAAGACTAGGATCTGTGCGAAGGCTGGGCAAAGTCACAGAAATTTCATTGTCTATGTGTAATATATAAAGTGACAGTCTAACATCATGAGAAATACTAGCCAGAAAGCTCAGTTCACAAATGCTCTAGTTTTATGCTGAAAACATCTATATATACATTGATTTATATATTTATTTTTCAGTTTCTTACTTACAAAAGAAATGAAAACCCAGTGCATTAGCAATTATTGCAAAGACAATATCTGATAATATCACAAGTAAATAACCCACAAGAGAAAATAGGCGGACCTATTGTATGTACCAAAAAGATGTGAAAAATCTTGAACTGAATGTGTGTGATAAATACAGAACTAGTATGCTTCAAACAAATTACACATTTTAAAGGGAAAATGAACATTTTCTCAAGGTCAAATAAAAATGGTTACTTTGTAATAAGAGCTACAGAAAGAACAAAATCCTTCACAGAAAAAAATCACATCTTATTCAGTGAATATTTTTTTAAAGATATATTTATTGGGGGGGGGCGCCTGGGTGGCTCAGTTGGTTAAGTGACTGCCTTCGGCTCAGGTCATGATCCCGGAGACCCGGGATCGAGTCCCACATTGGGCTGCTTGCTCGGCGGGAAGCCTGCTTCTCCCTCTCTCACTCCCCCTGCTTGTGTTCCCTCTCTCGCTGTGTTTCTCTCTGTCAAATAAATAAAATCTTAAAAAAAAAAAAAGATATATTTATTGGGGCACCTGGGTGACTCAGTAGGTTGAGTGTCTGCTTTTGGCTCAGGTCATGATCGCAGGGTCCTGGGATCGAGCCCCATGTCGGGCTCTCAGCTCTTGTGGAGTCTGCTTTTCATTTTAACTCTCCCTCTGTGCTCACTTTCTTGCTCACTCTCTCTAATAAATAAAAATATGTTTTTTTAAAGATATGTTTGAGAGAGAGAAAGAGAGCAATGGGAAGGGGCAAAGGGAAAGAATCTCAAACAGACCCTCTGCTAAGTATGGAGCCCCCAGAAGTTCCACCTCACAAGCCTGAGATCCCAACTGAGCTGAAATCAAGTCAGATGCTCGACTGAGCTACCCAGATCCCCCTCTTCAGTAGTGATTATTCAACTTAGAGAATTTTTATTCTCCCAAAAGGGAGAACAGAGAATGAAAGACAAAACTTGTTGTATTAAAAAGTTTATACAAATGTGTATTCAACAAGACTTTATAGAGTGTCTATCACAGAATCTTCTCAAAATATATGTATTATGTTGCAACACTGACAGTGGCCATTCAGTATTTGATTCCAAAGAAAATTCAATGGGAAAGCTGAGCCTTCCATACTTGGAAAGGCCTAAGGCCACTCTCCGCCACCCTTCCCAAGCTCTCCCTGGCCACAGATACCTCTTTGCTTCTTGTCCTCCTGATCCTCCTTTTCTTTCCCCTTCTCAGTCTTTTTATAGCTAGAATATACAGACACTGGGGCACCTGGGTGGTTCAGTTGGTGAAGCAGCTGCCTTCAGCTTAGGTCATGATCCCAGAGTGTTGGGATAGGGTCCCGGATCTGGCTCCCTGCTCAGCGGGGAGAGCCTGCTTCTCCCTCTGCCTGCCACTCTGCCTACTTGTGCTCTCTCTCTCTCTCTGTCAAATAAATAAAGTCTTAAAAAAAAAAAAAAAGAATATACAGACACTGACCATACGTGGAAAAAGATAAATTACTCAGCTATTACCAAGACCTTACTCTCTTGAGGACTGTGCCAAATGATACCAGTTTATAGACAACCAAGTTAGTTTTCAATCTATGCAATGGGGAAATGACACTTCTAAGACAAAGAGATTAATGTCAAATCAAAGCTGGGAAGAATAATTTTGGAGATAAGGAAGGAAATGCAGGAGATGTGGCATGTTCTTGGCCCTCGAAGAAGGAGTAAATGCTTACCAAGTAGAGCAATCATCCGAAGGGCATCCCAGGAAGGAAGAACTTTGTATGTAAATGCATGCTTCCTTTGAAAGTACAAAATGCCTGAGGCTTATAACTCTCAAGCCTGTTAATAAAAGGCAGCATGCTGCCCAGAAACTTCTTGCATTAATCCTATTTTCAAATTTGCCCAGTGTCAGGGGTTACTAGATTTTTTTAATTTATTTTTTTAAGATGTATTTATTTATTTGAGAGATTGGGGCGGGGAGTGGCAGAGGGCAAGAGAGAGAGAATCTCAAGCAGACTCTCCTATGAGCAGGAAGCCAGACATGGGCCTGAATCTGAGGACCCTGAAATCAGTGGACCCTGATCAGAGATCAAATGAAAAATCTGATGCTTGACCGATTGAGCCAACCAGGAGCTCTAGAGGTCACTGGATTTTAAATAGATTCAAGTTTTCTTATAACAATGCCTTACTCTGTTTCCTTTCACTGTTCACTGTTGAAGTCCCTCAGAATTTGAGACACACTTGATCTTGAGGCCTGAGCCAAACGATTCTGCTGAAAATCCTCACCCACACTCCAGCAGTACGGGCCCCAGTGTTAGTAGATACACTGCATATATAAATAGGTACAGTTAGTACATAGGATGATAATTTGCCTAAAATAAGTGGCTCTGCCTGTGTGTATGTTGAGATCAAGGCAATATGAAAATGCAAGTAGTTGCCACATTACTCCAAGTTGGAGCAAAAAAAGAGCAGGAGTTTCTGAAAGGTCTAAAATTAAAGCTATAATATCTTTGCTAAGTATCGACATCACATACACAAAAAAGAGGGGCAATATTTCTTTCTTTAAGGTTACTCTGATCCTATCATTTTGTCTTAATCTTTTACTGAGAGCCCATTGCTGTTAAATACACCCCAGTCACTGATCTCTATTGATTCCATTCAGCCTATTGTCACCTTGAAAATATCAATAGTCTATGAAATATTTAAAATAAATTATTGTGTAATGGTTATTAAATCTATGTTCTCATTTTCCTTGTTTTCCAAATTAATTTGGCATTATAGCTTGTTAAACCATCATCTGCATACCAGAAGAGATTCAGTGAAGAAGAAAAATGGCTTTCCAAAATTCTAGTCTTTATCATTAGAGCTATTCACAGACCAAAGAAATAAAACTTGAAGGTAAAGAGAAAATTGGTTGTGGATGTTTATCGGATACAACATTCTCCTTAGGGTTTCTGGGTTCTTCAGGTCTGGCATTCATAAATGTGCCACGGGCAGAAGGTGGAACCCCTGAGGAGCGATCGGGAGAGGCAACCAGGGGAAGCATGAGGAGATTTGGAAAGTGAAGAAAATAGGGGTTTAGGTGGGGTAAGAAAGGGAAAGACCACAGACGACTTTGGAAGACTATGTTTAATATGGGGCTTGAAGAATGAAACAATGTTGATGAGTGCAGAAGGGTGAGAAAGGATGTCTGAAAGTCAAGAGCAATGTGTGTAAAGAATCCAAGGCAGGGATGCACAGGTGCTGGGAGAGGACTAATTTTTGTCTAACCCTAACTTTTGCAAGTATGTGCATTAAAATGCTGGCTTGAACTGTAATGGAATCTTGTCCCCAATTTTCTTTCTCAACAGTGTTACCTTCACATCTTTGACTATGGAATCCGAGTGGGCTTTTATTTATTTTTATGTTGGTAGACTTAGCCTTTTAAAGAATGTGGTCTCTACTAAGAATAGAAATAACTGGCACAGCTATAATAGTGGCTGTTTGTCTCTTAGAAACGCTGTGACATTAAAAAATCAATTTCCTTATTTTACTAAGTTGTAACCAAATGATAATGATTTTCTCATTTTAACTATCAGCATTCTTTTGGAACATATCTACCTGTACATTGTAGGATAAGTTTCTTGAACTTTTTTCTACTAGCCAATCAACTTTTGACCAATATATATATATATATATTATTTGACAGAGAGAGAGAGAGATCACAAGTAGGCAGAGAGGCAGGGAGAAGAAGAGGAGGAAGCAGGCTCCCTGCTGAGCAGAAAGCCCAACTCGGCCTTCAATCCCAGGACCCTGAGATCATGACCTGAGCCAAAGGCAGAGGCTTTAACCACTGAGCTACCCAGGTGCTCCAAGGTGTTAAATTTTTAAAAATCTTGCCATCTATTATTTTCAAAGCTTGATTCCCAAAGCAAATTTCGTATAGCAAGATAGAAGCTGGAGGATGCAGAAAACAAGAACAAAAAGAAATAATCAGGATAGACTTTCACTTATAATCAAAAAAAAAAAAAAAAAAAGTGATAAGTCTTCACTCCCAGAATTGGGAGGGGGAGATCCTAACATCATTGCTAGTTGTATTGCAACTCTGACTACGTGGGGACCTGAGCTTTCAGTGCCTTTAACATTATAAATGACTGGAAATTAAATATTGAAGTTGTATTTTAAAAATGAACCACATAAAAACCTTTGTCTCTCTATTGCCGTTTCTGTCTGCCGCATTACTCACTACCAAAGAGAGAACGGTTTGTTATTGTAGCACACTGGACTGCAGAGCACAGGATAGGTTTTATGTTCTATACATTCTTAGCCTTTGTGGAACTATACTTTCCAATTTATAACAGGAAATCCAATTCTATAAAAATCTAATTATTTCATATGGTGGACTCAGCATGACTCTCCCCCCCACTCCTTCCCCCTTTATTTGGCTGGGCGATGAGTGTATTTCCTCTAGGGTTTATATTTTTCAACCCAGCTACATTTTAAGAACACACACACAAAAAAGGATTTGGCACACGTCTTTTCCCATCTTCTCTCCGTAATTATAGTTAATGAAATTACGTGTGTTTTTTCACTTGTGTGGTCTTCTGGAAAATAAGAGTTTATTTTATTCCAAAAAATGTCATTTCAGTATTTTGGTTGGTTCAGTATTATTATCTTTTTCAAGGGTAACAAGCAGATTCATTCCAAAAATATGTTAATAATTATGGTATTAACCAAGAAAGGAATTGCTGTACTTCAAAATTAAAATTCATCTTCTGCAGCTCTGTTCTGTAATAACTGGGTCATCAGTTTGGGTGTGCCTGCTTAACATGCATTTACTATCCATATGTATTCCCTCACCTAGAGGCCTGATATTTTTAATGAGATTATATCAAAGGATGAGAAGGCTGGAGAGTAGTAACATCATTTTCCTGGGTAATTCCCAGAACTCTGATCCATTACAGTGAGGCAATTAAGACTGCTAACTACAATAAATGATACTAAGAGATTATAGAGGTTTTTCTGCATGAGTGCATAGTTTAAAAAATAATTTAGGTTTACTTAACATAAAAAACACTTCCAGAGGGGGAAAATAGTGGGGTTTTTTTTCTTTTCATTTTTCAATTTAGCTGAATGTGATTTTCCCTTACTGTGTCTGTGTAGCCCTTACACACACTGTGATAAATGATTTCTTTGAGGTGTACTGCTACAAGAAGTAAATTGTAATTGTATATTTTTCCTGCATGTCACTAATACCTATAATGTTCATTAGCATTATAGCTACTATGTTGTTTAGCTGGGGGAAGACTAAAAAGCCTAAATATTATTTCTTTTATGAACGGCTGTATGCATTTTGCCTCTTTTTTCCTCTTCTGTTTGTGACTGCCATTGCCTCCAAAGACATAGGAGTGTCCCTAAAAACAAACACGGGGAAATCAAAGTTTGTTGTCTTGAAGAGTTAATTCTGACAGAGAGGTGACCTTTATCCCTGCATACTCACTCTTTTTTTATTTTATTTTATTTTTTTTTATCAAGCCTCTCCAAGGGACTCATCATATGCAGGGCTCTATGAAGAGAAAAAGAAGAGCATTGTCCTTATCACCTCCTTCCAGAAAGTGGCAGAGTAATAGGACTTTGTAAGGCGAAATGAAGCCCAGTCTGATGGCTGCTGATTAAAAATTGACTCTGCCACATCAAAGAGGAGTTGAAGGTGAAAATGATGATCACTTCCCTCTCCCAGGGACCCTGCACCATTTCTTTTATTCAACCTTGAAAGGTTCTTTCTGAATAAGATAATATCCCTTGAGTCCATTCTGCCTTGGCAGCATGGAAAAATGTAGATCAGTATGCCTATTCTTTATGAAAAAAAATGGGATTTTGTTAATGACATAGCACTTTAAAGTGATGGCTTGTATGTGGTAAATGCTGAGAAATTAATTATAAAATGCTCCTTAGACTGCAGATCAAATTAATTGCTGGCATGAGCTCCTAAAAAGACCACTGTAAACCTGAACAGCTTTTACTACTTTTCCCTGATTATTTTCACCCTTAGACTAAATATGGTTACCTGTACTCATTTTTATTTCCACCACATTTTAGAAACACTGAATTCTCAGAAAGGTTGTCATCTGTAGTATAATATCCTTATGCATAAAAGGAAAGGGTTAGCCTCTTTTTTTAATTTTTTTGTCAACATGCATTGCAGGTCTATATTTCCTGAATGTCTTATGTTACCCACTTGGAATACAGTCCCCAGAGTATCTAAATATATAAATATACACACATGTATCTATGAGTATATGTATGCAGCTGTAGATACAGTCTAACTAGACAAATACATGAATATAGATAGACTTAAAATATCTACTAAGGAAGATTTTAGAGAACATTTATGCACTTATAGACAAGTACAGAATATGAATTGACACAAAAACATCAAACAGATGAAGAAAACATCTCAAACTACGTGGAAAAAAATAAAGTTTTGTGTACAGAATTCATAAAAATTTGATACTTAGAAAAGTTCTCATACATTCATTTTAGATTTTCCTATTAATCTTCATTTGTCATTAGAGCAAACAATATGTCCAAGCAGGCCATCCCTCACGTTTCCAATTCTGTCTATAATTGTATAATTAAGAAATTTTTCATGAATTATCATGGAACTCTAAAATACATTATAAAAATTGAAGAGTAATTGAATTTCTTCATAATGATTCAAATTCTTAATATAGAAATGGAAAATGAATAAAATAGAAGCCACATATTTGGGTAAATAAAATATCTTGAAATATTAATTTTCTAAACAAATTCCTTATGAAAAATATATTGCCACTTAGGTAACAGACTATGCTGTGTATAGGTCTCATATGTCCACATCTCTGCATTGCCACAATGTTTACACATGGGAGATATTTTTAAATATCAGAATGAATTCAGACATATTAGATGATGTACTTTTAAACTCAACATGCATAGTCAAATCTATTAATGTTGCTAATATTATTTTCTTGTAACATTTAAATACAATTTTACAGGGGCAACTGGATGGCCTAGTTGTTAAGTGTCTGCCTTTGGCTCAGGCCATGATCCCGGAGTCCTGGGATCAAGACTGGCATCCAGCTCCCTGCTCAGCGGGAAGCTTGCTTCTCGTTCTTTCATGCCCCCTGTTTGTGTTCCCTCTCTAGCTGTGTTTCTCTCCGTCAAATAAATAAAATATTTTCTTAAAATAATAAATAAATAAATAAATACATACATACATACATACAATTTTACGGTCTTGATAATAATTAAGGGGGGAAAACATCATCTTTTTGACATGAAATCATGTTACATAATTACACCAAAAAACAGAAAGTGACATGCTAATGGCATAAAAATTTAAGAACAAAAATATTATTATTATTACTTCAATGCTATTTAATTCACTCATAATGGGAAGTGCATTATTTGAGTCAACTCTTACCTGCAATATCTGTTCATTTGTTTGCTTTTCTACACCAGTTTCAAAATTGTCTAGGTTTATTGTTAATGCAGGTCTCTGAAGACAACCCCTCCAAATTATAAAGTACATTACCAGAAAATGGCCTTCAGAGGAAAATAAAGTTGAATATCATTTTATCACCAGTTTTCATTACATAGTAATATATTTCATGTTACACGCAGTGAAGATACTTAAGGTTTAATTCATTCTTATTTCTAAACTTTATTACATTAATCATATGTCCATGAAAGCTATAGGATTATTAATGTAAAAATATGGCCTTTTGGGGCGCCTGGGTGGCTCAGTTGGTTAAGCGACTGCCTTCGGCTCAGGTCATGATCCCGGAGAGTTGGGATTGAGCCCCACATTGGGCTCCCTGCTCAGTGGGAAGCCTGCTTTTCCCTTTCTCACTCCCCTGCTTGTATTCCCTCTCTGGCTGTGTTTCTCACTGTCAAATAAATAAAATCTTTAAAAAATATATATATGGCCTTTTAAATGTGTTTTTATCTTTCTACAAAATTTTTCAATATTCCCAATCAAATGAAAATGAATTTTTTTTTACCTGGTGCTTGCAGCTAGAATCTAAATTTCACCTAAGGCTTATATTCTTTTTTCAACAAAACAATTAATTAAAAGTGAAAGATAAATTAATCCTTTTATTGTTTATTTTTTTCAAATAATCTTTATTTCCAATTCTATTCATCTCCAAGCTTTTTGAAAGCAGAGGCCATTTTGTTGTTGTTGGTGGTCTCTGTCTACCTAAAATCTTGCTTAGTGCCTGGAGCATACACAGCTTTCAAAAACATTTTTCCATGAATATTTCTAATAGATAAAAACTTTCAAACTATTAAGCTCACAAAAAAGTAAGTGAAAATCTATGTCAAAATGGTCAGACCAACTGTGTTAGTGGCTGTCTAGGATGTTCATAATCCTAGCTGAACTAAATTAATTTATCAAGGTCTTGTCAGTATCTGCAGGAAGGAGATACAATGATCTATATTGGTTATTAGAGTTCTGATACAATGTATTAACAATTTTATTCTAATTAGAGTGTCGATTTTGAGATGGCAACCATGTCTCTGGACATTACCAAATATTCCCTAGAGAGCACAGGTCCCCCCAAACCCCACATCTGCCCTTTGGAGAACCACTGTTCTCATCCTACAGAGGAAGTGATTGACCTTGTACTACTGTTGGCAAAGACCAAAAGTCAATTCAAAGATGATTTTGTGGGTTTCTGGGGTTTTTAATTAAAGAGCTTTGTGTATTACAATCATGGGGAGTCTTGTGGTATATCTTATTCACATTTTTTTAAATTATTCTGCCTACTAACTTTCAGTAGTAGATTCTAAGTTAGACATTATTGTTTTGTCACTTGTCTTGTCAACTGAATTGCAAATGTTATAACATGGTAGATAGTATCACTTTTATTTACCACTTTACTCCAATCCCTGCTTTCAACTCTACTGGATTCCATTTTTTCTCTAGGTCTGGATGTGACTATAAAATCTCACAATTGTTAAATGGCTAATGCAGTCTCACACAATTAATTGAAATTAATTCTAATTTGTTTTAAAGCTTCAGCATCAAACTCAATTCAAAATTATCCTCTTTTGAGCTATGATGGCTTGAACAGGGGACGGATGGTATGTTCTGGCTCCCAGACCTCTTACCCCAACCCTACACTTTTTTTTTTTCCAGGTACATTCTCTTCAGGAGGTAGGGATAAGAAAAAAGAATAAAACAAGCTAGGTCTCCTCATCTGAATGTGCAGGTATCATGGGTAGGTTGGATTATCAACCTTGTTCTAACTCAGTCTATCTTTCTTTTCCTAATACTGTAGACTTCTGCTAATTTTGTGGTCCCAAGAAAATAGTGTGTGTGTGTGTGTGTGTGTGTGCATGTGTGTGTGTGTGTGTATTTGTACATGCATGTGTGTTTTGCTTGATTGGATTCAATGTTCTCCAGTCTGTACAAAGGGAAACCTTCTAAGGTTCTAAGTCCATCCCTTTCCTTGATCTTTCTAGATATAAATGACATCAACACTTTCTAGGTATTCCATGTTTCTCACTCTACTCAGCAGCAATTTGTCTGTTTTTTAACCTACACTTTTATTCTTATGAAACTACTAGAACTAATGGAGTCTTCTTCTGCCTTCTTGTGGAGCCACAAAGTTGCAGACTAAAGTGAGAGTTACTTAGGTCATGTTCTAAGTATACTGCAACACATCCTGTCAAGCCCTATTGGGACTGGCTCCTCTGCAGATTCCTTATTTCAGCTATGCAAACACCAGAGGTATATTTAGGACCAGTCTTTATTTAGGAATGTTCTCAAATCTTGGAGAGAAACGTTAAATGTGCCTCTCTTCTTCTGATATATTCCTCTAGGAGCCCATATTTGAGGAATGGGACAAAAATGAACATATGTTAATGATTTAGGCCCCCAGAACAATCTCTGGATAACTCTCTTCTTATACACTCTTGTACTGAAGGTACAAAAAAGGGGGTTGATAGTTACACAGTTCAGATATGACTGGAGGATCTCCTTCATACCAGCACCATTAATCTTTAAGGCTAACTTTGGGAACTCTAATCACATGAGTTAAAAGAGACAAAAATTTGAATAAAATACTCTGTGATAGACTGACCACTGTCTCACTCATAGCCTCCCTGCAAGCCCTGTGGGGAAGTGATTTGCCCCATCTGATGACTGCCTTCTTTTATGGCTTTTCTCCCCAGTGTAGGACCTTGACTGCGTTTTTAGAAAAAAGGGTAAGAATCCCACATGATATCTGTTTTCTTTGCATTATTATGAAGTGTTTCTTCTTTCAGATTTACATTAAGGAAGAGTGTTTCTTTCTTAATTTAATGGTGACAAGGAAGAAAATTTCACCTTATATTTTAAATAATTGTGATGGTTCATTTTATTATCAATGTGGAGGGTGTTTTTGAATGAGTTTAACATTTAAATTTGTGAAATTCAGGTAAAGCAGACTGCCGCCTGTAGTAGGGTGATCCTCATCCAAAAGAACAAAATGTCCAGTTGCCCCGAGCAAGAGGAAATTCTCCAGCAGTCTGCCTTCAGACTTAGTCTACACCATCAGGGTCTTCTGGGCCTCCATTGGTCAGCATTTAAATGAAACCCTGCTATCAACTCTCCTGAGTCTCTCTAGCAGAGACGCAGCCTCCTATCCCACTTTGCAGATCTGGAACTTTCCAGTCTCTATAATCTATAATCATATCTGTCTCTCTGTCTGCCTATCTTTCTATCAGTTCTGTTTTCTCTGGAGAAACCTGTCTAATACAATAATTTTTTTAAAAAAGAAGTTCTACTATATTGCATCTTATAGTCATTAAAATATACAAGGATCTAAATTAATTTTTCAGATTAAAATTACTTTCCATTTCCAAAGTATTCTATAATAACGTGCTGAAATTCTAATTAGTGCTTCTCTGTAATTGGCAAGGGTGTCAGGGCATAAGTTCAATTTCTGTGTGTGCCTTTGACACACAATTACCTCAGACACTTAGTCCTCTTTGTGAAACATACATATATATGTATATACATATATTCTATATATACACACATACATACACACATATATATGTAAATACATATAAATATACCATATATGTGGGGGGGTATATATATATTCATTCTAGTCTCGAGTCTTAGTTCAAATAGTACTCCATTTCAAGCAAAAACCCTTCATAAAGACTTGACCACATTTGCTTATGTTTTTAGAAAATTGTTTTCTTGTTGTAAGAACAAATTTTTAAAATTGTTATCAGTGGTGAGTGTATCATCTATGATTATACCAAGAATGAAATGGAGAAATCTCGTCATTATAGGAGCACTGTTAGTTGAGTTTTTCCTCTGTGTATTTTTCAATGTTCTTATAGTTAGCATTATTATTTTTCAATTTTATTTTCTTTCCAAATTGCTCTGGTAAACAATGTGAGCTTTTTCCTCTGAAATTTGTATACATGAATTTAAATATGGCAATGGCCTAATTTGAGACTTCTCCTCTGAGCTGAGAGGTGAATTAAAAATTTTAATAAAGTCTTAAACATTTATGGTTTGCTATAGTGCTTGATACCTCTCAAGAGATAGAATATTTGAAAGCAAATATGATAACAAGACAAACTATTATAGTCTGTTATTTTATGTTTGATGTTAGAGCAAGAATGAAGGGCAATTCTATACTTTTTATGGTACCATAGTCTAGGCAAATATTTATTACAGCATATAAAACCAGATAACTTTCTTTTAAAAAGACACACAGATGATTTGTAATTGAAAGATGAATTGTTTTTAAGTGAATTCCTAGTACTATATCCATAATCTCTACCCTTGACTCATTTAAAATGTTCCCAAGCAAGTTGAAACAAGGTAGGTGAGTTAAAGTTATAGAAAGCATGAGCTGAATATATAGTGATTAATTTAGATCACCAGCTGGGCTAGTAGGCCAATACGACCATAAAAAAAAAAAAAATCATAATAGGGATGTGTAAAATCCCTCAGGAGTGTTTTCTGCATTCACAAAAACAGTGAGAGAAGTAGTAGTTCTTCAGGAATGTGCATGGGCCAAGCTATATTGAAGTGTTCATCTTTAGGCTTAAGAAATGTAAGTCCAAATTAGTATGTGCTGTGGCTCGACTTGTGTCCCTCAAAAAGATATGCTCAAGGTCTAATGCTGGTATCTGTGAAAGTCACCTTTTTTCACCTTTTTTCAAAATAGGGCCTCTGTAGATATAATAAGATTAGGACAAAGTCATGATGCATTGAGAGGAGTTCTATAGATATCTTCATAATAAGAGGGAACTTTGAACATAGATATAAATGGAAAAGAGGATGCCATGTGAAGATACTTAAAGACACAGAGAGGAAAACCATGTAAAAATGAAGACAGAGATTGCATTGGTGCATCTACAAGCCAGGGAACAACCAATATTGCCAATAACCACCAGAATATAAGAAGAGACAATCAAGGATTCTCCCCTAGGACCTTCAGAGATAGCATGGCCCTACCAACACTTTGATTTTGGACTTCTAGTCTCTAGCACACTGAGAGGATACATTTCTTTCTTGTTTTACTTTTCTTTTCTTTTTTCTTTTTTCTTTTTTTTTACTTTTTCTATTTTTTTTAATTTTTTTGAGAGAAGATACATTTCTATCATTTAAAACCACTCAATGTGTGGTTATTTGTTATTGCAGCCCCAGGAAACTAATACAGCATATGTTTAAGGAAAAAGGAAAAAAGATGACCAAGATTTTGCTGTGTGTGGAGCTGACAAATGTAATGGAAATGTTTAATCTGGAAAGAAGTAACTAAAGAGAATCGTGACAACTCTTCATTTTATTTAGAAAGAAAGACCATGCATATTCTAATGGTGTCAATAAGTGGAACAAGGATCAGTGAACTGTAGGTATGTGAAGAAAGATTATAATTCAGTACCAGAATTTATTAATATTTAAGATTACAGAATCTGAAATAACTCTTTCTTAGTGGAAACAAATTTCTAGTCATGTGAATTTAGTAAGAATACTTAGTAAGCTGATTGCTTTTATCACTTATCAATATGCCAAGACCATCTTTCCAGATTAACACATATAGATTTACCTTTTTTATTTTTCATTTAACAGGAACGTTATTGATGAGCATTCAGGTTGTCTGCATGCTTTTGCCATCAGAAACAATGTTGCAATAAACATTCTCCAGATATCCTTGTATATTCTTTTTACAGTGAGATATATAGCATTTTCTAATAGATACTACCAAATTATGTCTCATATCTTTTCATTTTGAATTAAAGCCACCTCAAGCCATCTGATGTCAGGTTAGCAAGAAGTCCATTATTTTCCTTCTGGGCCCCCCTCCCTTGTCCTAAGTTGCCCAAGATCCTCTAAGTTCTACTAAAATGGAGACCAGTTCGGCTTCCAGGGAGAATGCTAGAAGATCTGGTCAGGCCACTGGTGAAACCTCTTTTTGGCTATCTCTTCTTTTACTGCTACCATGTATGATCAATGCTGAAAACAAGTCCCCATGTAATGATAAATCCCTGCACATTGCTGCATCCATCTACTAACTGCAGAGATGAGCCTGATGTGCCACAGTGTTTCTTTTGGGAGATGATTCCTAGAAGAGTATGGCCAAGAGTGCACTAAGCCTGAGCTCTTGGGGGTACCATTATTTATGCTGCACTCAGGGTGATGGCTGTTGTTTCCACAAAACCTGTCCTCTAAGCTAGTGTGGTTGAGTGGGATGGACTTCCTACCACTGCTATGGTCCTCTTTCTGTGCCTCACCTACGCTCTTCCTCACGTCTCCCCCAAAATTTCCCTCACCCTTCAAAATTTGACATATTCAAAGTCGACCAGCCAAACGCTTAGGGAACATATATCAAAAACCAGGAATGAAAGAAGGAAAATTACTATCAAACTTACAGGGAAAAAAGTAAAGGGGATACTTACAGCAAAATGATGCCAACAAATGTGGTAGATTAGATGGCAAATTCATAGAAAGATATGAAATACAAAAAAATTCAAAAAAGATATGAAATACAAAAGCTGACTCAATAAGAAATATAAAATATGAGTATACCCATAACAAGGAAAACAATTGAATTGGACTTTAAAAACTATACTGGAAATTCCAAGCCCAGTTGACTTTGGTGTAAATCTATGAAACTTTTCATTAAAAACAGTATTGGGGGTGACTGGGTGGCTCAGTCAGTTAAGCATCAGACTCTTTGTTTTGGCTCAGGTCATGATTTCAGCATCCTGGGATAGAGCTCCATGTGGGAGGAGTCTGCTTGGGATTCTCTCTCCCTCTACCTCTCCAATTCTTGCTCTCTGACAAGCTCTTTCTGAAGATAAATAAATAAAATATTCAGTAGCAATATCATTCTTCACAAACACTTACAAAAAATAGAAAGAGACAGCACCTTACAACTCTTTCTGTGAGGCCAATATCACCCTGAGAAGACCAAAGATAAAACAAAACAAAACAAAACAAAAATAAAAAACAAAAAAACAAATATGTCCAATATATCATGAATATAGGTACAAAAATCATCAGTAAAATACTAGCAAACAGAATCCAGCAACATATGAATGGGATTATGTGCTGTGATTAAATATGATTTATACTAGGAATGCAAGGGTGGGTTTATATTTAAAAAAATCAATTAATGGACTATATCTTATCAGTGAATAGAGGACAAAAACCATACGATCATCCCAACAGATACAGAATAAACATGTGATAAAACTCAACCTACTCATGAAAAACAGTGAACAAATTAGGAATACAATGTGGTCATAAAGTGTCAAAGAACCTAATTTAGAAGTAACCTGAAAACTCATTTTTCCAAAGAAGATATACAATCTCTAAAGTGCAGGAGAAGATGTACAACATCATTAGATATCAGAGTATGCAAACCAATGAGATTTACTTCTTACCCACTAGGATGGCTATAATTTATTATTTATTTATATATTTATTTTTTAAGATTTTATTTGTTTATTTGAGAGATAGAGAGAGAGATCACAGAGATAGAGTGAAAGGGAGAAGCAGACTCCCCACTGAGCAGAGAGCCTGACACGGGACTCAATTCCAGGACCCTGAGATCATGACCTGTGTCAAAGGCAGACTCCCTTTTTTTTTTTTTTTTTAATATTTTATGCATTTTATTTGTTTATTTGACAGAGAGATAGAGAGAGAGAGAGCACAAGTAGGCAGAGCAGCAGGAAGAAGGAGAGGAAGAAGCAGGCTCTCCACTGAGCAGGGAGCCCAATGCGGGGCTCGAATCCAGGACTCTGAGATCATGACCTGAGACAAAGGCAGCCACTTAATGACTGAGCCACCCAAGTGCCCCTCAATGGTATTCTTAACCAACCAAGCCACAGGTGCACCAAGGATGGCTAGAATTACAAGATAAACAATGGTAAACATTGATGAATATATGAGGAAATTGGAAACCTAATGCATTACTGATGGGATAGAAAATGGTATAGTTATTTTGGAAATAATTTGTCAGTTCCTCAAATACCTAAGCATAGAGTTGTGATATGACCCAGCAAAAGCATCCTTAAGAATATTCCTAAGATTAATGACACATATGTCTACACAAGAACGTGTATGGGATTGTTAGAGCAGAATTATTCATAATACTCATAAAATGGAAATAATACAAATGTTTATCAACTGATGAATGGATAAATTCAAAAATTTATATTTAGTATTTATTTAATATATTTAATAATCATGTCATGTATATCTTTTTAATATATTTTAGATTGGGATATTATTCAGAAATTTAAAAAAATGAAGTATTGTTAGATGTTAAAAGGCCATCTTTTTGTATGAGTCTATTTATAGGATAAGTACAGAATAAACATATCTATAGATACAGATAAATTAGTGGTGGAGTCAGGCGCTATTATGAAGAAATAAGGAGGGACTGCTATCCTGTATTAGACTTCTTTTTGGTGTGGAGAAAATGTCCTACAATTGATTGTGGTGATGGTTTACATAACTCTGAATATGAAAAAAAGATCATTGAATTGTAAAACCTAAATCTCTGAATTATATGCCATGTAAATTATATATGAGTCAAGCTGCTATATAAAAATAAAAATGAGAGAAAAAGATGGTTTTCTAAAAAGCATTTTGATTGTGGAACCTAATGGAACATAGTCTCAATTAAACTGAGGAATTTAGTAGGGAAAATTCTAGTGCATCTCTTAGCATAGAAACATTCCTGTAAATTGGGATAGAAAATTAAGAGATAAAAAGTGGGGAGGGAGTTTACTAAGAGATTCATCTTGGACAGATTGAAAGGGAGGGAGAGTAAGATAATTTTTAAATGAGAGAGAGAGATGGAGGTGGGCAGGGAAAAGGTAAAGTTGCCTGAAGAAAGAAGCAAGAGAGAAACACAGAAGGTTCAAGAATTCTAGTGCAGCCAGAGTATAGATAGTAGGTGATGGGAAATAGTTTAATATGAAAATAAAGAGGCACTATAGTGTCTCAGAGACCATGTTAAAGGAATTGATGGATTTTAAAAATAGGATTTATGTAATCAGACTTTCATTTAAGATCATTTTGACTACAACTGAAGGATAGATTAGGTCATGAAACTGAAGGTAGATCAATTAAAAGGCTGCGTAATAATACACGGGAGATTATGGTGGCTTGCAGTAGGATACTGCAGCGGAGCTGGAAAGAATAATAAGCAATCAAGAAACGTTTGCGAAGTTGAGTCAGAGATCTTGGTGATAAGTTGGCTAAAGCTGATAAGAAAAAGGAAGAAATCTGGCATGAATCATAGGTCTCAGTCTTGTCAGCAGACGAATAGCGAACCAAATAAACTTGAAAAAGAACATCCGTAGAGGAACAAATTTAGAGTTCAAGGCTGAAAGTTTCATTCAGATCGCTACACTTTGAGTTTAAAACACCTGTCAGAAATTTAAACCTTGGACCAAAATGTGTCCAAAAGCATTAGGATCACTTGTGGGTGCGTTAGAAAAGTAGAATCTCAAACCATGTTCCAGAATTACTGAGTCAGAATATGCATTTTTAACAAGAACTCCTGGTGGTTTGTATGCATTAATTTGTGAACATTAAAGTTTGAGAGGTATCACTCTAATAGGATGTGGGTACTGTATGGGTCCAGAGTTCAGTAGGAAAGTTGGAGTGGAAGTTGAGGACATGGATGTCAATATCATATTATTATAAATAAAACCAAAACTAATCATAAAATTGTATATTTCTTCAAAGAGTGAAAAGTTGACCATTCCATTATGGTATTATGATTGATTGCATATAACACTGATCATTTTCATTTTCAATATTTATAACACCTAGTTGCCTACTAAAAACTTTAAAGTTATAAAAAGTCAATTTCATCAGAAGTATAATTCTGTTTTCTTTTTCTTTTTCTTTTGAATAATTCTGTTTTCTGGATTATTGTTTCTCCCCTCAGTACGTTACTCTACAATGGCAGCTCAATGGTATTATTTATTAGAAAGAAAAAAATGTATAGATACAGATACATTTTTTAGATTTCTAAATCTTCATCAATTTAAGCCAGTACACCTAAAAATTTTAATTTCCTATAAATCTGAATTAGCCCAAATTTACACCTGGCAGATAATTCGCACAGAAAGTCAGTGTTTAGAAAATTTATAAATTTTAGGAGCATAACTTTTCTATAGGCCCAATTTATTCTTTCCTATAAATAATTTACTCCAGTGTGGTTTCACCCTTATATAGCCAATTTATCAACCAAGACCTCATACCAGGCAGACACACTCAGAAAGCTGTGTCTAAACTTGTCTGCATTGTATTTTCCAGCTTGATTCCAACATTTCAACCCAGGACACTCTCTCTGCCCTGAACAGCATGAGTGCATTTAATTACAATCTGACATGTGTATTTGAGAGAAACAAAAGGCTGTGAACCAAGGGTGATGATTAACTGTTCTACTGGATAATTGCTTAAACTACTACTTATATTATGCTGCATTATCTCTTTTGAGCAAAGTGATTATTGGCCTTTTGTGTAGCGATTATCCAATGTAAGTGCAATCTTGCTGTTTTAACTCTTTTCAGAGTTTATGTTTAATTCACTTCCATTATAATGAGAGGTGCAACTTTAGGTATTCTTCCTTTGTTTGAGAACCTTCCTGGATCAGTCTCTTGTGGTTTTGATTCTCTACTTGGAATATGCAACCTCTTCTGGTATTCTGGAGGAAGGGAATTCAAGACAGAATGATACAGTGTTCCAGAAGAAGATAAACTCATACCTTTCATGCGCATAGCCAGAGACGGCAAACACGCCAATAGTATGATTTAGACAAACACACACAAACACCAGCAAACTAGTAGGTTCTGGAAAGCTCTGAGAACAAACCTGATTTTAAAAAAAGGTACTTTACTTTTTACTTGGACAGTACTTAGAAACCACAGACTTCATTTACTTTTGTAAATGTGAATATTCACAGGTGGTTATCATATTGAACACTTACCTTTGTTATTAGAAAAATATTAAATCCATGGGGCGCCTGGGTGGCTCAGTTGGTTAAGGGACTGCTTTCAGCTCAGGTTATGATCCTGGAGACCCGGGATCGAGTCCCACATCAGGCTTCCTTCTGGGCGGGAAGCCTGCTTCTCCCTCTCTCAGTCCCTCTGCTTGTGTTCCCTCTCTCGCTGTGTTTCTCTCTGTCAAATAAATAAATAAAATCTTAAAATAAAAAAAATATATATTAAATCCCATCCTTTCAAGGTTTTAATATATGTTTAGGTAATTACCTGCCTACAGAACTATTTTCCTCTCCAAAATCTTACCTTCCTTTTTTTTTTTTTAAAGATTTTATTTATTTGACAGCGAGAAACACAGCCAGAGAGGGAACACAAGCAGTGGGAGTGAGAGAGGGAGAAGCAGGCTTCCCGCCGAGCAGGGAGCCCGATGTGGGACTTGATTCCGTGTCTCCAGGATCATGACCTGAGCCAAAGGCAGTTGCTCAAACAACTGAATCACCCAGGCGCCCCAAATCTTACCTTTCAAGTGCATGCTTTTTCAGAAGAAAACATTCATGATCCCATTGCAATCGATTGATTTTAGTCTGCTCAAAGATTTTGCATAATTTCTAAAACTGTCTCTAATGAGATCAGAGAATGTGTATTTTAATGTTTTCCTTGAAATATAGTTGATAAACAATAAACTGCACATATATAAAAATGTATGGCTTGGTTTTTAAATATATTACATCCCTAAAACATCACAATTAAGGTGAACATTTTACTTATCTCTCAAAGTTTCCTCATGTCCCTTGTTAATCCCTCCCTTGTGCTTCTTTCCTGAAACCAATCCACATACTTGGTTCTGCTTCCTAACGCTGTAATTTTTTATTCTCTAGACAGTTATATATAAATGGAATAAGAAAATGTGTACTCCATCTGGCTTCTTTCTCTCAACACAGTTATTTGGGGATTCATACATATTGTCTATATCGATGGTTTATTCCTTTTCATGCTCATTAGTGTCTCACTGTATGGATATACCACATTTGTGTCTATATTACCTGTTGGTGGAGCATTTCTATTTATAGTTTATCTATTGCAAATAAAGCTACTATGAACATTTGTTTACAAGCTTGTACTGACACTTGATTTCTTTTCTCTTAGGTAAAGAAAATAAAACTGAGATAGTCTGATCATATGGTAGATATATGTGCATGTTTTTTTTAAAAAAACTGGCAAACCCTTTACAAAACGCTTGTACCATTTTACAGTCCCAGCAATTGTCTATATTGCTGCTGACTCCCAAACTGCGGGATGGTAAGGGTGAAAGCAAGAGTGTCAGTATAATGGGATGGACTACATGATTGCTTGGCCTTTTCCTTGTTTGGAGACTAATTTCTGTTACGGTTTAATACTTTACTGAATCATACAAATACTCACCCAGTCTTTCCCACAGTATATTTTGCATGGGAAATGTTACTATTTATATTATAACTGTATGATGACAGGTGATATTGAATCATTATGATGTGTATTTGAAGCAAATAGAATATTATATCCCAATTATGCTTCAATAAAAAAGCTGTTTTCAACACACACACATCATCTTTCATAATGCTGAGAAATTATTTCCAAACCAAGAACTACCTCAGATTTGCTCTAATTGATTAAACCAGTAAAATAGGAGCACCTGGATGGCTCAGCTGGTTAAGCTTCTGCCTTTGGCTCAAGTCATGACCCCAGAGTCTCAGGTTCGAGTCCCACAGTGGGCTCCTTGCTCAGTGGGGAGCCTGCTTCTCTCTCTGCCCTTTACCCTGCTCATGATCTCTCTCTCTCTCTATCAAATAAATACATAAATTCTTTAAGAAAATAATAAATAAAGCAGTGCAATAAATGTGGAAATGTGTAGCACCCACTGATTCTTAACAAAAATTCCAAAGCCATTTTTCCTTCATAAATTCTATAAATCATAAATCTTCACATAATTTATTAAAACACTGCCATATATCTAGAACTAAATTTCTATTCCAACTTAACTGACCATTAACTTATGGCTTCTTGCTTCACAAATGTTAAGAAAAATTCTCCTTTGATGGAAGTAATGCAAGTTCTTTCCCATCAAATACAAACTTAAGGAGGTTTTTCCTTGGCAGAGTGTCTCTTGTGAGGTGTTACCTTTTGTGCTGGGGAGTACATAGTGGGCTACACATAAGTAGGGAAGCAGTTTTCACTAGCATTTGCAAAACAACAAAAAAAAAAACAGAGAGGGAAAGACACTTTCATTGTGTAGGTTACAACTAATTGATACTTGTTTGTTTCAGTAAAAGTTCTACATAAAATGCCCTCGACTCAACTGATTTGAAAACCCATCTTGACTCATACTCACGCCACTGACAGAGATTTTTATTAAGTATTTATTCCTTTACAAAAATAAATCAGATAATTTTCTGCTGAGTCAGCCTTTAGGATGTGTGAAACTAGTGGGCATATGGGGCACTCAAGGAACAATAGCTTAGTATGTCACTTAACACATGATTCTTACACAGTCAGGGATTTTATAAATATATCTGGGTTTGAGTTCTAATTTCAAAACTCAATATTTAGTCATCTTTGTGTAGAGTAGTTTATATTTCATACCTTATTTTATTTGTCTATATGAGTGGTACATTTTATTTTCACAGTATTTTTTACATGAATTTTATGAAAATGTAAACTTTTATTTTCACAAAGCTGTTGGAAATAATAGTGAGTATAAAATGTTTGAAACACAACACTTGGTAGGTAGTAAGAACTCAAAAATAAAGGTAGCTGGCCTACTGTGTTAGAGAAGAACAATGAAGTGGGGGTTATAACAGAAACCAGATAGAGTAGAACAAAAAGAAAAAGAAAAAAACAACACCTCAGCATCAGGTAAAAGATGGTTCAAACGGTGTTCTGTAGGATCATCCAGCTTCTGCAAGGTAGACAGAATAATGGTCAGTATGCATTTGTTAGGGCATAAAACATACCTGATGACTTGGCACAACCACAATTCAAGATGACTTAGGCAGAATTCGTGTATGCTCGGTAACTACTCCCTTGCGCTGAGTTTCCCATTTTCACTGACACTCCTCTCATCTCCTCCACTTATCAAAGCATTGATCTTTCAGTCATATTTGATTTATAGAAGTCCTTTGCAACTCATTTGCAATCAATCAGCCAAACCTACTTTTTTTATTTTTTATGTCTTCTAGTGTGGCATATCTCCACATGATCTTTGTCCAGGTCTTAGAGCATCACCTAAGCAGAAGGGTGAGAGGTGGATTCTAACCTCAGCTAGCAGTGACAAACCAGAGTGTGTCTGCTTCTTTTCTTTGAAATGGGAGTAGTAATCAAGACAGCTCAGTCTGATGGATGGGCATTAGATATGATTACAAATTGGAAGTCCTATAAATGCCAGGCATTACCATTAGCCTCATCACCATGGTGAAATTTTGACTCGTGCTCTTTGCCTTAATTTCCTCATACCTTGATGTCTTCATCTGAAGGGAAGAAAAAAGTCCTAAAACCTGCCTTCTGCATTATCCTAAATCTCACAGAAGCAATGAAGCATGGAGAAATGTTTCTTAAAATGTAGAGCATTTTATGTTAGGGCATTGCTACCTACTTCAAGAACTTTAATGGAAATATGCCATGCATATAGATATTTTAAAAATCAAAGAACTATTTTGAGTGACAAGTCATTTCTAATGCACAAAGCTTAAGTGGTAACTACAATTATGTATGGAGGGAGGTGTATACAGTTGCCCAGCAAAATATCTGGTTAGGGCTATTTATGATACAGTTAAAGAATATTTTTCTTGACCCTGTGAGTAAATCTATAGAATCTTTTTATTTTTTCTATGAAATATATATGAATATGTTGTTGGAATCACTTTGGAAAGCATTGTGTTATGCAGGCTTAATCCTGACAGCCTAGGTTTATGTGTTAAATTTACTTCAGTGTCCCTACTTATAGACAATACATGATTAGACAAATAAAATTTACTATTTCACAGAGTAGAAGTTTGCCTTGACTTAGCACATTATTAGAGACTCCATAAACAAAAAGTTTGAATTGAAAATTGGACTGTATCCTAAAAGTAAAATAACCTGAAAGACTAGAAATTAGTTCCTGTAACTCTGTGAATGAATGAAATTTTAAAAAATTCATTTTTTTAAGAATTTTAAAAATTTCAGTTCTTCAGTCATACCGGATATATTTCATGTGCACAGTAGCCATGTGAGACCAGTGGTTACCACACTGGAGAGCACAGATATAGAAATTTCTACCAATTCCAGAAGTTTTGCTAAAGAATACTGCTATGGAAAGGTATTTGTAAGGATATTGCACAAACATCTGGAAAATTTATTGCATTTGCATATCCTCACCAAAAGCTCCAGGTTAAGAAAATGTGGGAATTTATACATAATTTTTAGCTTTACTAAAAGAATTTGCTTGAATTTTGTAAGATGTGATATCTGCCTCATTCTTTATTCTCCCATCCATAACTACATATAAAAATTATAGAATGTATTTTAAACAGTGAAGTTACAGATATGTATATGCCTTGTTTTAATTTAATTTATTTAATTTTATCTTGGGAAAGTAATTTTCAAACACTCCATCTATTTCAATATTTAGATGCTTATCAAATTATCATTTTGATGTTAGAGCAGAAGAATATTTGCTTATTAGCCATTCCTACACATGAGACAACTAACAAAATTAAAGACAGTAACATATTAAGTACTGCATTTTTATGATCAATATTTCTTTAAAAAAATCAAATGTCAATGAAATGCTCCACTGGACATTTTAACCTATTTTTATATCCTTAGAAACATTTAATTCATTGAGTTGTTCACCTGACATTTTTACAGATTGCTTTGATTGTAAAAATGTCATTTTAAAATGATGTTTTTACACTGCCTCGGTCTTAAAAATCAAATGGGGGATAATTCTTCATTTGAAGTTATTAAACATGGCTATAATCATAAAAACGTCATTTTAAGATAATTCTTCATTTGACCTTTTTTACACTTAGCTGATCTTTTCTTCCTTAAAAATATGATATTAGAAATGAAAGTTAATAGAATTTGAAGACCATACTTAAAAATTTAAATCAGGATTTCACTACTAATGTTGCCACGGTCTTCAGGGAATGGTTTTACTACTGATTGCCTAAACACTACAATTCTGGACATTATTGGGGGAATATGTATGTGCATGCTTGCCTGTGTGTGCATGAGCCACCAGTGACACCGAACCATGCTTACTTGTGCCTTCTCATAAATAGTCTATGACTCTTTACAACTTTCATCTCCATTATTACACTCCTGGAGTATATTTCCCTCTACAGGCAAATCACATAATAGCCATTTTCTTCCAATCATGGTGACTATGAATATGGCTTTGAAGTCATGTGATTATGATGACTACTCACACCCAGGATCTACTTTTATGATAACTTTGTTCACTGCTGTTCTTTAACTGTTTGTTTGCTTTTTTTAATTTTGTATATATACATTCTTGTACAGAAAGCAAATAAAGAATGGTACTCAATATTTGTGTTTTCTCAATGCCTTTTTAAGGATGTGATAAATAATACTTATATTTGGAGTGAATAGAATAATAATGATAATGATAGTAATACCTGAACACATACTTTATGTCAGGCACTGATGCGAGAATTTACCCTGGCACTGATTAATTTTCATGACAATCCTGTGAGGGGCATATTATTGATTTACACCTAAGGACAGTGAATCCCAAAATGAACAGAAGCAGAATCTGAAACCAAGCAGGCAGAAATACTGAGATAAATTAGCTCTCCATGTGTTTCTCAAATGCTACCTACATGTATATGGTGGTACTTGCAGAATTTTTGGACTCATTATGGCAGAAGATTGTCTCCAGAGGTGGAGACTATGACAGGCATATAGAATCATCTTTCTTCTACTATTTTGGCTAAAAGCTGTTTTCCTCTTGTAAGCCAAGCAGGCCCTTAAACAGATAGGCAGCCGGAACATAAAGAATATAAGAGAGACAATAATTTTAGGTTTTTCTCTGCTCTGAAGCCTCTAAGTATCTAGAAATCAATGACAATGACAAGGATCTTCCTGAGGTAATTGTAGGCATCATTGGCTGCCTTCCTGAGATAATAGTAATCATCACTGGATCCTGCAAAGAAAGTCTGATTTAGGACAACTTAAGCCAACTCTTCTTCATTTCTTAGGGAAACAAGGAGGGTAAGAACAGGTCATCTGAGTCCTTTTTACCATTTAATCTGAGAGAAGCCCAGAAGGCTCTCCTGGTGTCTGAAGGAGAGACTAATGATCTATCTTCTACTATATTCCCAGTCTACAATAGTGTAGGCCATCCTTGTCTCCCCCCCTCCTTGGCAGAGATTTTATTTAGTATTCCCTAGCAGCTGGATCTGAGACTGATTGAGTCATCATGGAGAAATAACAACTCAGAAAATAGACCCATAAGCTAGAAAGAAGAAGAAAAAAATAAAAATTAAGAATAGTTCCACAAAAAGAAGCCCTGCTAGAAGAAACCACTGTAAACCTAAGTAACAAAAATGATACTAGGATTTAAGGAATTTCAAATCTATACACAGAAGGGGAAAAAATCCTTGTGGAACTGAAAAAAAAAAGGCGGGGGAGGTAAGGAATTTTCAAGTTAAAAAGTTCTGGTAGAATATCAAAAGAAGAACAGATCTTTATTGAGATTCAATTTGGTGTCTTAAAAGATCAATTTAAAGAGGTAAGCAATGAAAATAATCACCCTGAAGAAAGTACTTCAATTTGCAGACAGAATAATCTTAACTTACATAGGTGTTGATGACAAAATACACTTAGGCATTTAATAGTAAAATCCCTGACCTCCAAAACCAAGAAAAAAGTTCACAAGCTTTCAAACTGAAATAAAAATTACTTATTCAAACAGCACAACACAACACAACACAACACAACACAAGAACAAAAAAGAATTATATCAGCATGGTGGTTCCATTGGCAACTTTCAGGCTTAAAGATGGTGGGATGACATGTTAACTATGGAGAGAAAAGTTGTCAAGCCCAAAATAATAACATCATTTAATTATCAGGAAATTTTAATCAGATATGCGCTAAATAAGAATATATATATTAATGACTTAGAAAAATGTACTTACCAAAGTGTGATAATAAAACAACAAATGGATCAGAAAACAAACCACAAGATGCAGAAAGTAGAAAAAGAGAGAAAACAGGGGTGATCCCTGAAGATTTTTCTTGTTTGCAATATCCTTCTATTGCAGTTTCTCTATCCTTTGATCCTACTCTTTTCTAACCATTATCCATGCTATGAAACCAAAAATAATTATAAGCTGAATAGAAGGTATAACATAAATGTTAATACAGATCCTTGAAATTGAAGAGCCAAAGAAAACTGTAAGGGTCAGAAGTGAAAGTGTTAAACTAAAACAGTTAATATAAAAATGGAAGAAAAATGTGGGTAGCATGACAAGGGGGTGGAATGCAAGTGAGAGGGTAGAGGTAAGCACTTGGGACAGGATGTTTGATGGGGAATATAATATTTATTTTCATACACTATTCAAGAGAAGTGTTCAGTTATGACCACTTAGTGAAGAGTAAATAATAAATATCATCATGCTCAAACCAAAAATATAATATAAATGAAAAAGAAGTAAAAGCACATTTAATTTTTTTAATTGAAGAAATAAAGTCAAACTGAACACTCCCATTAAAAGAAATATGTTGTTGGAGTGCCTGAATGGTGCAGTTGGTTAGGCATCAAACTCTTGGTTTCAGCTCAGGTCCTGATCTCAGGGTCCTGAAATTGAGCCACATGCCAGGTTCCATGCTCAGTGTGGAGTCTGCTTAAGATTCTCTTCTCCCTCTATTTGCCCCACAACTGTGCTCTCTTTCTTTCTCAAATAAATAAATAAAATCTTTTTTTTTAAAGAATTATGTTATCAAATTCAATTAAGAAGCAAAATCTTATTTTATGTTTTCTAGTGATTGTAAAATGAATCAAATTCTTTATTTTTTCCAGTATCCACACCAAAGGGGCAGTCATTTCCCCATTTTTTAAATATATAGCTTCATTTAATAGTACCAGTGTACCAAGGTATGAGGCTAGGTCTCAAAAGGTATTTTATGCTGCTCTTGATTGCTGTGCTACAGACAGGACAACATGCTTGGTATAGCCTACTATAGGTTGAGTTGTAACAAGTTGTTCCAATAGAGACCATCCTAGATCAGCCAACAAGGCACAGATCCCCTAGTAAGTGAGAGGAACCAGACAAAAGATGAAGAACTCCCACTTATATACAGTTGACTATGGGATACATAAACAAACCCAGCTGAGATCAGCCAACTAAAGGCTGGAACAGCTAAATTCCGCCACAAAATTGGTGAACTATCAACAAATGATTATTGTTGTAAACCTCTGGGGTTTTTGTGATTCTTATTATGACATCTTATTATGCAAATGAAAAGTAAAAAAAAAATGTTTATAAGGCACTAAAACAAAATATATGATAAAGAAATAAAGGATTTGATGGGAGACACTAAGCAAATGCAATAAAAGAGAAAGCAAGGAGACCAAAATAACATTTAAAAAAGTGAAATCTAAGTTTAAAAGCATTTATCAAGACAGAAAAATATTGCATAAAATTAGAAGGCATAACTTATAAAGAAAATATTACAATCATTAACTTGTATGTACCAAAGTGCTTACATAAGCTACCAAAAAACCTTAATATATAATATTAATGGGATATTTCCATACACCTCTATAAAAACTTAACAGTTCCTGAAAGAACAAAAATAAGTAAAAATGTAAGACATTTAATTCAATCAACAAACTTAGTCTGCTTGCATTTCAATTCTTAAATTCCATTTAATACTTTTTTTCCCCTTAAAGCTCTAAATATGTATATATATATATATATATATGAAATGATACTTCCAGTTTCTGGTTCTATGGGCAAGGTGCTTGTACGTTGAAACGTTATTCTAACAAATAAAAAGCTGAACACACTGAAAAATTAACTCTTCTTAAATCTGTAAGGTGAGGACATAGGGCAAAGCACTCTCTCCAGGACAGGAGAGACAGACAAGCAAATAAAAGCAGTCATGTCTTCCCAGAAAAGAGAGGCTGGAGCAGAAAGTGCCAGAGGAACCAGTGTCAGGGCAAGAAAACCTGACTACAGCTGGTGAACTGCTGGAGGCTCAGTGTGATCAGCTCCAAGAGTAAAAATGTCTAGGAAGACTCATCCAAATGGGACCAATATACTTTTGTGAGCTTAGTTCTAAGAGTACTACCAAGTTCTCCCAGTAAATATTGAAGAAAAACCACCTCTTTCTTCCAAGGACATGAAAGGGAAACGTGTCATTTTAAAAGATAACAGAGCTATTTTCCTTAAGAAGGCCTTCTCGTGGGGTACCCGAGGACCCTGTCAGTTAAGCATCAGACTCTAAGTTTTGGCTCAGGTGGTGATCTCAGGGTTGTGAGACTGAGCCCAATGTTGAGCTCCACACTCAGAGTGTAGTCTGCTCGGGATTCTCTCTCATTCTCCCTCTGCCCCTCCCCATTGCGCTCTCTCTCTAAAATAAAGTCAATCTTAAAAAAATAAAAAAATAAAAAACCGAGTTCTCCCACAGGGGACACCAGTTAACCAGAGCTTAAACTGCTGGGTTTAAGTTGTCACAGTCTAATTGACTTGGGAAAAGATAAATACCCATCTCTAGCTCACCCTACCCATTTTGTCCCTCCTAAGGGTAGAAGAAGAGCTTGGAGAAACTTGTGAAGTCTATCGTTCAGAAACGTAGTTTCACTAAAAGACTGACAACTAATCATTGAACTATAGAAATCTTCCAGTCCCCTGAAACCTCATTGCCACCTTTCCAACAGCCCATTTAAAGCATTTTGTTTTACTTGGTGCATCAAGTCAGGTTATTTAGAAAAAAATTACAAGGCATAACAGAAGGCAAAATAACAGAATTTGAAGAAACCAAACAAGTATCCAAACCAGACATGACAGAGATATTGCAATTTTTGGATGGTGAATTTAAAACAACTATGATGGAATATTCTATGGACTCTGACATATAACAGACAACATGCAAGGACAAATGAGCAACTTAAGCAGAGAGCTGTAAATTCTAAGGAAAAAAAACATAAATAAATGTTAGAGATTAAAAACTCTGAAAGAGAAATGAATACCTTTGATGGGCTTTTTGGTAGAGTAGGCCCAAGTGAGGAAAGAATCTCTGAGCTTGATGGTATTTCAGTAGAAACCACCAAAACTGAAAGGCAAAGAGAACAAAGACTGGGGGAAAAGAAAACAAAAACAAAAACAAAAACAAAAAAAAATAAGAAAAGAAAGAAAGTAAAAAAAAAGAAGATGTTTAAGAACAGTGGAACAACTTCAAAAAGTAGAACATATGTATAATGGGAATATCAGAAAGAGAAGAAAAAGAGAAGTATTTGAAAAAGAGTAACTTCTGGGATTTTCCTAAAATTGATGTCAGATTTCAAACCACAGATCCAGGAAGCTCAGAAAACACCAAGCAGAATAAATAATAAAGCAAACAAACAAAAACATTGCACTAGGCATTTCATTTTCTATCTACAGAAAATCAAGATAAAAACAAAATTTTGAAAGAAGCCATAGGAGAAAAAAACGCCTTACATAAGGAGGGAAAAAGATATGAATTATATCTATCTTCTCAAAAACTATGTAAGCAAAAACAGAGTGGAATGAAATATTTTAAGTGTTGGGGCACCTGGGTGGCTCAGTTGGTTAAGCGACTGTCTTAGGCTCAAGTCGTGATCCCGGAGACCCGGGATCGAGTCCCACATCAGGTTCCCTGCTCGGCAGGAGGCCTGCTTCTCCCTCTCTCACTCCCCCTGCTTGTGTTCCCTTTCTTGCTGTGTTTCTCTCTGTCAAATAAATAAATAAAATCTTAAAAAAAAGAAATATTTTAAGTGTTGAGGAAAAAAATAAAAATAAAAACTAGTATTCCTTACCCTGGGAGATTATTCTCCAAAAGTCAATAAGAATTTGAGAAATTTTGTTGTCAGTAGACTGGCCTTATAAGAAATGCTAAGAATTTTTTAGAGAGAAGGACAATGAGTCAGACGTTTGGATTTCTCTAAAGAAAGAAAGAGCATCAAAGGTAAAGTAAGTGAAGTGAAAAAAAATTGTTTTTTAATTTTTCTTATTCTTGACTGGTCTAACAGATAAAAGTTTGTTCAAAACGATAACAGCAAAAATGTTGAACACAAAAACCCATTTTAATACAAAGACATGTACAGTTTAAAGTAAATGGATAAAGAAAAATATTCCATGTTAACACTAATCAACACTATAAATGCTATATTCAAAAGAGATTTACATCCAAAAATTATTTCATTATAAATATAAACAAATAAAAAATCAAAAAGGTTTGAATTTATCTTAAGAAATTAAACCAAAAAGGAAGAAGGAACTATTTTATCAATATTTAAGCTGAAATTAATTTGAGATATTAGAAAAATATAGACATTTAAAATGTTAAACATCACAACCACATTTGGTTATAGAAAATTATTAAAATATATAGTATTGAAATAAGATCAAAGACAAAAGTACCCATAAAATGTGATTAAAATAATTGAAAGGTATGCAACTCTATGGAAATAAGTATGAGGCATAGAGAAAATATAGAAGTTCCTGCTCAATATAAATATCAAAACTAACCATAGGTGATGTGAAAAACATAAATACACCAATTACTATAGAAATATGCTTGCATAGCTACCAATGAAAAAGTAACCAAGACACTGTCATATCACAGTTGGATTTTACTCATTTTCAAATAATCCATTTGAGATTGTTGAAAGATAAATAGTCCTCAAATTCATTTTTTTTGAATCCAACATAACTTTAAAATCAAATCTTGAACATCATACTCCATGATGGGAGATTGAAAGCTTTTTTCTATGATCTAGAATAAGACAAAGATGCTTAGTTTCACCACTTCTACTTAACATAGTACTGGAATTCCTAGCCAGAGCATTAGGCAAGAATAAAATAATGGCATCCAAAGTGGGAAGAAAGAAGTAAAATTATAAAAAGGCCAGGTAATGGTCAGGGAGTTCAATGCAAAGTAACCAAGGGATGAGAACAAGCAATTCATGATCTGCAAATTTAACAAAACACAAAGATATGTTCAAACTCACTAGATACATAGGGTAATAAAAAATCAAAATAACAAGGAAGTAGCTCTTCATTAACATTAGTTTGGCAAATGAAAAATGTGATAACATCTTAGGCTGGCAGGAATTTAGGAAACATGATACTCTCATACTTTGATGATAGAAATGTAAATTGCTGCATCTATTAAATTAAAACATACATATAGCATTGACTTGGGAATTACACTCCCATAGAAATCTGCTCCGTAAAAATAAACAATTTCAAAAAACTCATTTATTAAGTAAGTATATACATTATAGAATTGTGCATGGTGGTCCAAAATGGAAATGACTAAATGCCCGTTAATAGGAGAATAGTTGAATAATTCATAGCACACCCATATTGTGGATAATTGTAACAACCATTAAAAAGAATTACTTTGAAAGTTCTTAGAGTCTCATATTTTTATGTGAGAATATTATGATGCCAAAACAGTATAACATGTTCTCATTTTCAAAACAAAGCAAGAAAATTCTGAGTGTGTATATAATTATATTTTAATATGAATTATACTAGTGAGAAGTATGGAAGGATACACAGTAAGGTTTGTTTGTTTGTTTGTTTTAATATTTATAAGGATAAGTTTTATCGAAAGTGAATGCACAGAGAGAAGTCAGCATCAAGGGGCCTCTCCAGGATCCAATCCTGACCTACGAAGACAAGAATGCGCAGGCATCTGCAGTTACTTATTTTTGCTGAGGGTTCTCTGCTTTTCTGCACGCTCGACGCTTTGTCCTCCTCCTACCGACCCTTCCTTTTGCGCACCCCGTTCATGTACTTCTGGGCCTGGTTCTCGGAATCAGCCTTTTCTCGGAAGTGCAAGTACTTGTCCTCAGTGGTCAGTGCCCAGAAGGGGTCACTGGGAATGATCTCCCAATGGCTGAACACCAGGGGCGTGCTGGCCAGGCCACTTGTCCGCTTCCTCATGTTACCCATAAAACCCAAGATCTTGGTGACAGGCAGCACGACCTTGATGATGAACATCTCTGTCCCTTCTTTCATTTCTTCTTGAAGAGCTTGGCCTTCTCTCTTTGACAAGATGGCATAGATCCGACCAAGAACATCACCTGTGGCCATGGTGTAACACGTGTTAATTTCTTCCCTCAGACACTGAGGTTTCACCTGCAGGGTGTAGCAACACGCATCGTTCATGGTCGTGATGAGCTGTTCTGAGAAGTGTCCATAGCAGTCAGTGAGCCAAGACTCCTTTCTGGGAAGTCTTCTCTAAGGGCTGAGAGCTGCCACCTTGGAGCCCTGAGTTTTCACCTCCATGGAACAGGCCTGCCCTTACCCGTGTCCATCCTGCACCACATCCCTTTGTTCTTGATTGTGTTTATCACTTGCCCCTTGTTCCTCAAATTTACTTAGGTCACTTTTTTCCAGAAAGAAACAGATGTCCATGAGAGGCTTCTCACACATGGGGCCAGAGGAAGATTTGCTAGCTGGAAATCACTCATGAAGCTTTTGCCCAAATCTCAGTATCTTCTGGCCTCTTTTGAAACTTTGATGTCTGGACCTCCATACTGAGTTCTGAAAGTCTTCACTTTTATTAACTTATATGTTGGGCCCACATTTTCTTGGGCCAGATGACCAGATTTGGTCAACGGTGTCCCTCCATTTTTTCCCTGTTAGGTATTGCTCTAGTTTTCCTTTGAATTCGCAAATTTTCCCTTGGGTCTCCTGGTGGACCATCTGAGTATGTCTGCCCTCATTCAGATAGGATGTCAACTGCTCCATAGAATGAATCAAACCACTATTTTCTTCCATTCGAATCCGTGTGACTTCTACTGGAAGGGGCATGGCTTGAACACTGAGTGTAGCAAGTTTATTTGGGGTTATTTTGGTGATGAGCCCATCAGAGTCAATTTGGATTCCTTCTGGATTTTGCTCTGATCTTCTTTTATTTGGTCGATAACTGTAACTTTTTGTTGTTTGCCTATTTCTTCATTGACCATGTCAACTTCAGGTGGTTTTGTGATTGTTTCTCTGAATGGAATAATGGGTTCAAATACACTGATTTGAGTCTTTCCAAACCTTTTCTTCAAGTTATCCAGGCATCTCGGAAGCGGACGTCCTCCACTTGTTTCTTGAATTAAAATCTGGACACGGGGGCCAGCCTGGTTTAACAGCTTAATTCCTTTGATGAGCTGAGGCATTTTGCTTGGTTGTTTTGATTAAATAGCAACCCTCATGATAGCAGTGGCCTCAAAGTTCAGTGGTATAAGTGGCAGGCAAGATGGCATGCTGCATACAGTCACTGACTTCAGGATGAAGTCTTGAAGGCCCCCCTATGCCTAGCACATTTCCTGGAGGTACCTCTTCTAGGTCTTCCAGTTTCCTGCCCATCAGAAGATACAGGTTTTCTAGAGTGTAGCACAACATGTGGGAGACTGGGGTAAGGTCTTCTAGTGGAGAGGAGAAGCCTAATGGCACCTGCCACAAAAACTCAATGGGACTGTATTTGGGCCCCAAGACAAAAATTTTCTTTCTTGTTTGAGCCACACCACTAAACATACAAGCAAATACCATAAAAGACTCTTGGTTGTTTTCCTCCTGGGGCAGAGATTTAAAGGTCATACTCTCCACCTGATGCTCATCACCTTTTGGCTCTTCTCCCTTTAGACTTGTTTCAAGGGATTCCCATCTTGGGCGGGGCGGGGGGAGCTCTGCAGGTGCCTGCCCCTGTGTGGCTGCAAACTTCTCCACATACCTCTGTCTTGCATGCTCTCATCTCTGAGCAATTTCTCCCTGAGTGAGCTTTGGGCTTATTCTGAGGCAGAGCCTTGGCATCAACCACAAACATTCTGGAAACAATAACCGGAGCACTGTCCTCACTTCCACAGTTCATGAAAGCTGCTCTCAGGGCCTGGGTTTCTGGCAGAAGAGAGTCAAACATCTGTGATCCTGTGCCCATCAGTCTCTCCACCCTCTTGGCTGTCATATTCAGAGGGCTTGGAAGCTTCTGACACACCAACACAGCATGGGACATCAGCAGCCACTGGTTACAGATGGCACTGATCTGAACTTTAGGGTCTGAAAGTCGTGCTCCCAGGCTCCAATTTTCAGTCCCAGAGAAGTCACTATTTTATCAGATTTTTCTCTGTCTTTTTCAAGATGGCATCATACAAACTCCATATATTCCCCAGGATCAGCTGTACAAATAAAGATTTCTTTCATTCTGCCTGATCCACTTTCATAATCTTCTTGGTCTTCATATTGATATAATAACCTCCCTACAAGGTTTTCAAAAGAACTTCATTTTTGATGCCAATTTTTTGACTGTAGGTTTGGCAAAATGCTCAACTCCAAAGCCTCTCATCTATTGCACTCATAAACACCACATTGCCCTGATCTGGAGAGAAGTAGAAGTGAGAATCTTCCACATCTTCAAAGCCAGGGCTCCAGTCATACACTTTCTCTCCTGGGTCAGAATTTGGATTCACTTGGGATTCAGTCTTTCTCTCTGCTCTTTCTTCTAGGACTTCAGAAGTAAAAAGAGTTCCTGTGAGTGCCATTAACCTGCTCTAAACTATTCCTGAGGTGAGAAAAGTTCTCCTGCAGGGAGAATTTCAGTTCCACCATCAAGACATCTATCTTACTGATCACCAAAACTGGATGAATACTTTTGAGCCAGGCTTGTCACAGAATGGTTTGTGTCTGTGGACAGACTCTACGCCATCGACCATGATCATGCACCTGTCACAAAATCGGACAGCTGTGGAGACTTCCGAGAAGTCCACGTGTCCTGGAGAGTCTATCCAATTAAACAGGTACTCCTTGTGACCTTTGGCATAATGCTGAAATAGCACTGGACTTCATAGTTATCCTCCGAACCTGTTCATCTTCTCTGCTGTTCATGTACCTTAACTTGCCTGCCAGGCAGCTGGAGATGATTCCATTGCTAGATAAAAGACAGACAGAGTAGTTTTTCCATAGTCAATGTGAGCCCAAACACAGATGTTCCTGATGTTAGCAGTGTTTTTCTGCAGGTGAATCACCTTATCTAAACTATTGAGCACCATGGTCCATTATTTCCCGTGATGGCTGTGGCCGCCCTACCTGTCCAGCTCAGTCCCACTCTGCCCCTCTTAGCCCTTCGCCTGGGCACACTGCATGTGTCACAGGTGCAAACTGCCCTTAGTCTCAGATGTGCATGCGCCACATGGGCAGGACTAGAAGGTACACAGTAGGTTTTAACCAGGTTTGGCATGATGGTATGTATGACGGGAATGTGGCAGAAAGCAAAGCAGAGAAGGGAAGAAAAGAAATAAGCAATAAATAAATATAAAAAGGCCAAGAAGAGATATAACTAAAGAGAGAAATAACTAAAAAACCTTGAAGTATTAATAGATTTTTACAGTAGTTCAAGCATGAAATGATGGTGGTGCAAATAAGAACAGTAGTGTTGAGAATGGAAAGGCAGTCAACGAGAGCTTCTGTGGCAACCAGATGCTCTCAAGTCCTATTATTGCCAGAGTCTTTGAAGGAATTCAACACATAACAGTATTTTTCTCCTCCATTTAATTTCTGAACTAATTGAGGAGAAAGAAAGCAGAAAGGAAAGGTCTAAACCTCTATTTGCTATTTATTAGGAACAACACAGAGGCAGGTGATAGTATCAAAAGTCAAGGAACAATAATTACAAAAAGAAAAGTACGTGTATGTGTGCATGTGTGTATATTGCAGATAGTGTATGTATGGGTGATAGAAAAAAGTAGTGAGAAAGAGAGGACTGAGAGAGAGAGATGCTTCAAAGACACTAAGGAGAATGATAACAGAATTTAAAAATCCAGGTTTGAGGTTCCTGGGTGAGTCAGTCATTAAGCATCTGCCTTCGGCTCAGGTCATGATCCTGGAGTCCAGGGATCAAACCCCACATCAGGCTCCCTGCTTGTTGGGAAGCCTTCTTCTCCCTCTCTCACTCCCTCTGCTTGTGTTCCCTCTCTAGCTGTGTTTCTCTTTGTCAAATAAATAAATAAAATCTTTACAATAACAAAATAAAATATAATAAAAATCCAAATTTGGTACAAAACTGGTTATTAGACACCTCTATGAAAATGGGTTTAGGGGCACCTAGGTGGCTCAGTTGGTTAAGCGACTGCCTTCCACTCAGGTCATGATCCTGGAGACCTGGGATTGAGCCCCACATTGGGCTCCCTGCTCGGCTGGAAGCCTGCTTCTCCTCTCTCGCTCCCTCTGCTTGTGTTCCCTCTCTGGCTGTGTTTCTCTCTGTCAAATAAATAAGATCTTTAAAAAAATTAAAAAAAAATTAAAAAAAAGAAAGTGGGTTTAGCAGAGTGGTGGGAGGTAGAGAAGAGCTCATTAGACATAGAGCCAGTGAAAGTCACTGCACATCTTTAGGAAGTGTGTCAGCAATATGAAAGAAAAATGGCGGTAGGAAAAGACCACAGTTGGAGCTTGACTATGGGTATCAGAAAAAAAAAAAAACATATAAAAAAAGTCATAAAGCTAGTATTTGGAATATATATTTGAAAAATAAGTTAGTTGTTGGTGGAAACCATAGACTATATTCTGCCTACTTGACTAAACAAATTTAACTAAGACCTTAACTTTCACCATGAGAAGCCAAAGTAGCCTTCATGATTGTTACTTTTTGGGTACTTTTGGGAGGACAAAGCAAACATGGAGAAGATAAATGAGAAATTAAATTAGGAGATGGGGTTGAGTACACATGAAAACACATACACACACACACACACACACACACACACACACACACATACACATATCCTGATACAAGAAGATTGAGAGACAGAGATTTCTAACTGTAAATATCCTTGAAGAAATTAGTCTGAAGCCATAGATTTTAGGAAGATGACTCAGTTGAAAGGTCTCAAAAGAAATCTGACGTAGTTTTCTTCTCATAGGTAGGGAATGATATGATGTCCATTAGAAAGATGAACAGCTGAAACACATCAAGTTTAATCAAATTGCCCAAATTATGCATCTGTAGCCCACAGATGTTAGGTCCACAGTCACCTTTGTACCTCTGCTACCACACCATGCTGAAATCAATAAAATTTGTGTTCTAAACTAGACATTGTCTTCTTTATGTAATTACATATCTCAGTTGGTATATGATCTCACAATATTGACCAGAAGGATTTCCAAACAGGGACTACCATTCTCAAGAAACCTCCCTATAGATGGAACACCACTAGCACAATTATTTCCCCAAGGTATTGAAAATACAGAGGACCTCTGAATGTTGTAAGGCCAGGATCTTCTGATGACACGAACTTCCTGAAATTAGCCTTAACATTGAGGACCCTAGCTTTAAGACTCTCCAACAATCAGTTGGATGCCAGGGATGTTGATTCATTAATTGGGGTCCCTCCTTCCTTGGCAGCTCTTTCTGATACATAAAAAATGAATGATCACAATAAAAAGTGGTATAATTTGTAACTCCAAATTCATGGTTTTCATTGATTCATTTCTGTATGTAGCTTATCTGCTCATTTGCACAGTAGTATTAATTACTGCTCTGGAAAATGACAATAAGATTCCTGTGGAATTACATTTTTACATCCACATGAACACCAAAACAATTCAGTATGATTCATATTCTAACAATGAATACCACAGGAATTAATAACAATTGTGTCACTCACTATAGTATGTCGCCAAACAATTATTACATGCAGTTGATGAACATTTTAATAAATGCCATCATACTCTGTACTCAATTAAAACAATAGCACTAGTAATTAATATCACTGTTATTCATAACAAGTTATGGTTATGGGTATTGTAAGTTCTAGGAAATGACAGGACAAATAAATGTTCATTTCAATACCATTTATATTTTCTCTGAACTATTAAAATGTAATTTGCATAATTTGCATAAAGCACATGCATCATTTTCAGAGAGCGGCTTTCTCATCTGGTAAAATGATTGAGAAAAGGAATGACTTTTTTTTTCAAAGATTTTATTTATTTGACAGAGAGAAACACAGCCAGAGAGGGAACACAAGCAGGGGGAGTGAGAGAGGGAGAAGCAGGCTTCCCGCCGAGCAGGGAGCCCAATGTGGGGCTCAATCCCGGGTCTCCAGGATCATGACCTGAGCTGAAGGCAGTCACTTAACCAACTGAGCCACTCAGGAGCCCCAGGAATGACTTTTTTAAAGAAAAACTAAAACTACACAGATGAAGACAAATGCTTCATTTTTTATAGCTTGTTTGTCAAGAAGGCATTTAGTATTTATGGAGTGACATGTGCAATTTGTAGTCAGAATGAGCCATTAAACAATCCACAAAAAAATAGATATTAGATAAAATAACTCTATCCACTGTCTGAAATTTTTTTTATTAAATTATTTAAGTTAAGTGATCTAAGATCCTAGAAATTGTCATCAGGGAGATGTAAACACTAAACTGCTTCAATCATTAGCATATTACTAAAACAAATTACTTTTCATGGAACTTCTGACTTTAAGGATGTAAAACACAAAACAGGCATGTTGTGGTGGTGGAATAGAAAGAAACTATATTTCTATAAAGAACTTTGGCATATGCTCTACAATCCAGGATATGCTTAGTTTTATCTAGCCTTACTACTGAAAAAAAAAAATCACAGAATTGAAAGCTTCAAAGATAGACACCTAAAAAAAAAAAAAAAAAAAAAAAAAAGATAGACATCTAACTCTACCACCTGGAGTGTCTATGAGAAATCTAGACATATTGCATCAGTTTACCCCCTTCAAACTTGGAAGGGCACCAAGTAATTTTTCATTCAGAAATATCCCAATATCCTTGCAATACTGTATTTATATTAGAGTTTTAAAGTAGTTTGGAAATATAATAGTATGTAACATGGCATGATATGTAACAGGTTTAGTAGCACAATAAAGTTGGAAAATGCTAATATATCTCCACTATTCCATTATTAAAAAGAAAAAGAAATTTACTGGAATTTTAGCCTATTAGAGAGGAAAAAATTAAAGCTAGGTATCCTACAAAATATTCCCTTTTTGATTGCTGGGCAGGTTCTTCTGTGGAAAGAAAAAGTAGATAACTGGACTCTGTAAACATGCTGATAGCTGGGACACCTGGTGGCTCAATCACTAAGCATCTGCCTTCTGCTCAGGTCATAGTACCGGAGTCCCAGGATCGAGCCCCTCATCTGGCTCCCCGTTCAGCGGAAGGCCTGCTTCTCCCTCTCTCACTCCCCCTGCTTGTGTTCCCTCTCTAGCTGTGTTTCTCTCTCTCAAAAAAATAAATAAAATCTTAAATTAAAAAAAAAAACAAACAAACATGTTGCTAGCTCACCTCCCTGCGTTTAGATTAATAGTATTTGCTAGTATAACCCTGATACATGAAGTGTTTTTTGTTTGTTTCTTTTTGTTCTTTTTTTTTTTTTTGCAATGCAACCCTGGTTTAGGATTGCATACAATAAATAAAATATATGATTTATAGATTTATGAGGCATGGCTTTCTAAAGAATATCATGTAAGTTGTACAGATCTCTGGGGTATGAAACGAAGAGGTCTCATAATCTAAATTCATCCTAATCTCTTTGTGAACTAACCTGAAAACTTCTTTAGCAACCCAATCTATAAATACTCAGAGTCTAAGACCCTTCCAGGAATGAGGTGCCCAAAAGGCTGCATGGGATTCTCCGCACATTCTCCTTCTTTTTTTTAAAAAAAGATTTTATTTATTTGACAGAGAGAAACACAGCCGCCAGAGAGGGAACACAAGCCTGGGGAGTGAGAGAGGGAGAAGCAGGTCTCCTGCCCAGCAGGAAGCCCGATGTGGGACTCGATCCCGGGTCTCCGGGATCATGACCTGAGCCGAAGGTAGTCACTTAACCAACTGAGCCACCCAGGCACCCCTTCACATCCTCCTTCTTTATCTTGATTTTGTGCATCATTTGTGAAGTGTAATACTGTGTAAGACATGTGCTTTATGCGAATACTAACTTTTGTGTTAACTTACTTACATCTAAACATCTTTCACCAGAGATCAAAAATTGGGTGAGGGGCAAATTACCCACATAAGTGTTTTTGTAACCACTTATTTTTCAAGGACAATACTATAAGTCCAAATCCCCCTAAGATTTTTTTCCTCAATGTTTACTATCAATACCACTAACCATTGGTAGTTATTTATAAATTCCTTAAAGTTTTTTTTTTTCTTTTTCAAGGTTATGTCTTTTTTTTTCCTCCTAGAGAAATTTCTACACTGGTTACTGTTAGGCCAATGAAAATCAAATACCAAGGAATTTAAATAGGATTTATTTTTTTTCTTTAACTTTAAAAGTTATGTTTTCTCCCCTGTGTTTTTTCAAAGAATGATAACCAATCCTTACTTTTTCTCCACACAAAGCAAGTTAATCACTCTCCATTCAAAAGTTTAGCCATCAGTTTATGTTTCATTCAGAAAATATATATTCACTTTGTATATTTCTTTAGTAGTAGAAATTATATGGGAGTATATTCAATGCTAGGATTTTATTTCTATGATTCTCCCCTACCAGTTGTTTACAACTCTGACTCATAAGAATTCCTACAGGAAGCTTTCAACCTACAATAACCATCCTCAGCTCATATTCCTTGTTCATGGAGACCCTAAAATGCACATTTCCATGGGTTATTGTGATAAGCATACTGTTCTATATACACTTACATATGCAAACACACACATTCATTAGGAATATTTGTTCTGAGAAATAGTCTTAACAGATAACGGAATATTTATTTATTCTAAGACAATTCATCTTCACTTTGTAGTATTTGTGATATGGCCAGCTAAGAACAGGAATCCATTTCATGGTCAAAAAAATCTAATGAGAAAAGCTGTGATCCATAATCCAGGTCTCATTATCACTTTGCTTTAATCAGTTGAGCTGATTGACTCTTAAAAAGAGAAGGGGAGTTATTAGAATATAAAAAATGGCAAAATGTGTAAATCCATTTATAGTCATGCTTTATTTCATGACCAGAGATCCTGAATTCAGTACATTTATTAGTAGGGCAAAAAAATATGTCTTGCCCTGGATATACAATGAAATGTGACTCTTAAAATTTAAAAAAAATGTACTTATATCCTCCATTTATTCCTTCATAATATATCTGGTACACCATTATCTTTGGGTAAGTCTTTAGTTATTCAGTATGAAGGCTCATTTTCTGAGCTAAAGGTTGGAGTAATAGTATTTATTTGAAATGTAAATGAAGACTTCCACCAAGGAATGTATATTTCATTTTGCATTTGTCTCTAATCAGAATGTCCTATGAATTATGTAGTTTGGCACCAATATTCTCATTAAGCAAGTTTCCCATTATTGCATTTTCTGATTATAATCTCCTCATTAAACTTCCTTTACTATTCCTGCTGATAATCATTTATATACTTAGGTTTTCAGTATTAATCTGAACACACACACACACACACACACACACACACACACACACACACACAGATAACCTCCTGTAGATGAGAATCAAATTATATTGATGACCAGATGTCCTTTAAATAAAAGGTTGTTATCCATTGTATGTCCAAGAAATGGCATGGAGTTGAATTGTCAGATTGGGCTAAAAGAGAAAATGAGTTGCAAACTAGTCTCAATTTATATCCATCTACGAAGCAATTTCACAATCACACTTGATTGACAGAACTGGCCAAGAAAGAAAGAGAATGGTAGAAGAAACAGGACTAACTAGAATCGTTTTGTGTTGTTGTTACTGTTTCCTTTTTTTTCTTTTGCTTTTAGTTAAAGAACCATAGAATTATACAACATGAGAATTTGCAAAGGACTTTGAGAGACCCATATTTTAACCAGATGAGACTTCAAAAGTTGTGCTTTCCATAACCAGAATACAGATTTCGACTATACAACACTAAAAAAAAAAAAAAAAAAAAAGGTCTTCAGACTTTTTAGATGAGGAATTCATACTTTAGCTCCTTGAAACCTTGAAAAAAGAGGTAGCTTAGTTAAGGAGTGATGATAATGAAGTGTCAAAAGTAAGGAAGAAAGAGGATTCTCATTACTACACACATAACTTCCTTCCTGAGGTTCTTACAAACTGTATTTGAACCGTATTTGAGGTCAAAGAATTTATTAATCAGGGAATATTTTCTTTTTTTTAAATATTTTATTTATTTATTTGACAGAGAGAGATCACAAGTAGGCAGAGAGGCAGGGAGAGGGAGAGGAGGAAGCAGGCTCCCCACCAAGCAGAGAGCCCAATGAGGTCCTCGATCCCAGGACCCTGAGATCATGACCTGAGCCAAAGGCAGAGGCTTTAACCTACTAAGCCACCCATGTGCCCAATCAGGGAATATTTTCTATTCCTCAACACAAACAAAGATGCTCACCGGGCCCTGTATAAACATGTGCATATAACATGAATGTGTTAAAGACATAAAAAAGTTATAAAATATAGAACAAACTGTGGTTACCTTCACAGAAGGGATTGGAAAAATGATCTTCATAATCCAGTATAAATATTTCTGTATTATTTAACTACTTTATAATGACTTTATATTTATGATTATAAAAGCAATACATTATTTTCTTCAAGTTTTTATATGGTTAAAACTCCTATTAACTGCACTTTCATCTAAATTAGCATAGATTTCCAAAATTTCCAAACAGATACAGTTACAAGTCATATTAAATCTTTTGTACGCTCTTCTTGAAAACTCTCCAAGTTTTTTATGTTGTGTTTTATTAACATTGTCCAGAATTAGATACAGTCCTTTTGTAAGCATTGCATGAATATTGAATTAATAAGAAGATTATGTATCTCTATGTGGACTTTATTTTTTTTTATAAGGAAAATGATATATATTTGGGGCAGATTTTCAAAGGATTGAAGTTAAGAAGATAGTTTTTCCACAGAACTTTTTTGGCTTAACATAAGCTTAAAAATCACCTGCCAACATTAAACAGGGGTAGGTTTGGGTAATATAAGTGCTGTTCCATGACTAGAATATAAAGTGTTTTATATTTCCAGATTTTTCATTTCTAAAGCAGTTGCTATTGAAAAGCACCAGGGTCATACTCAGTGTTTGCTTTGTTGTTATCTTTTTCTAAGAAGGTTTAAAATCCATATGAAAAATCCATATGAAAAATATTGGAGAATATTCATTGTAAGTCATGTCAAAAGCATGCAATGATCACCTACTGTATTTAAGAATCAGGCTTAAGGGTATAAAGAGATAAAAAGATGTTCCTTCATTAATAAAAATATTCACCACTCATAGAACTCATGTGCTAGGAACTTTGCTAAGTTCTTTCAGTAAATTATTTAATCTTTTTTTAAATATTTATTTATTTATTTTAGAGAGAGGGGGAGGTTAGGGGTGTGGGGCGTGGAGGGAGAAGCAGAAGGAAAAGGAGAGAGAGAACCCTGAAGCAGACTCCTCACTGAGCACAGAGCCCAACACAGGCCTATTCCTAGGACCTTGAGATCATGACCTGAGCCCAAATTAAGAGTCAGGCACTCAACCTACGGCCATGCAGGCGCCCCTGAATTATCTAATCTTTATAATGCTGCTCTAAAATAACATGTTATGGGGCACCTGGGTGGCTTAGTCATTAAGCGTCTGCCTTCAGCTCAAGTCATGATCCCAGAGTCCTGGATCGAGCCCGGCATCGGGATCCCTGCTTGGCAGGAAGCCTGCTTCTCCCTCTCTCACTCCCCCTGCTTGTGTTCCCTCTCTAGCAATGTTTCTCTCTGTCAAATAAATAAATAAAACATTTAAAAATAAATAAATAAAATAAAATAACACTTACATTTACAGATGAGGGAGAAAATTTGGGCTTGGTAAGGTTAAATAATTTGCTCAATTCAGATGGAGAGTTGATATTTGCAATTAGATTTTGCTGACTCCAAAACCCATTTTTAACTTACATTCCACACTTAACTTACATATTGTCAGAGGTCTGTTCATTTGGATATAGGAAATTTCATTTTAGGAATATTTACCCCCAAGTTCTTAAACCACACAACATGCTCCCATATCCAATACACAGACAAAACAAATAGTGCAAAATAGGGTATGCTGACAGTCACAGTCATGATACAAGTATCTTTAGGAGTATAGAAAGGGAGCATTGCTTAGACGATGAAAGTGGTATTTACAGGGAGTTAAGACTAAAATAACTCTGCAGCAAAATCAGTACCGGGAGAAGCAGGAGTGAGAGCAAGAGTTTTCAGGGAAATGAAAGGCAATTCACATAAAACAATTACATGAAGGCAGGAAATAGATGAGAGCTCTTATCTCTTTAGTAGACATTTCTGAGCAGCGGTGGGTCATACTTTGGAATTGACTGTCCATGACTTTTCGATAGTAGGTGGGAAATTTGCCAAGGGTATAGGAGTAAGTAAAATATTAGTGAAGCCAGAAGTTGATTTCAACAGAAACAGATTTTTATCTTAGTCCCTGTGGGTTGCTTTAACAAAATACTACAGACTATGTAGCTGATAAACATCAAACATTTCTTTCTCACAGTTCTGGAGGCTAGGGAATCCAAAATCACAGAGCCAGAAGATTCAATGGGGTGGCTCATGAGGGCCTACTTCATGGTTTTTACACAGTTGATTTTCTCTATGTCCTCACAGGTCACAAGGGACTATGGATCTCTCAGGAGCTGCCATTACAAGAGCACTAATGCCATTCATGAGGGCTCAGCCCTCATGGTCTCATTACTTCCCCAAATCTCTACCTCCTATGCCATTATGTTGTGCATGAGGATTTCAACATATGAATTCGGGAGGCATATAAGCATTTACACCATAGCAGATATCAAGATGAAGATTTGTGTGCAAGAATTTTATTAGGAAGGGCATACTTAGGAACTACACTGATGTGGATAATGAAGGCAAAAGAAAAATAATTTCCCTTTCAATTTACAGCCCATTGACAAGTACTTAGGGCAGGTAGATGACCTTCCTCAAAGAGCTTAGTGGCCTCAATGTTAATACTTTGCTAGAGGCAAAAGGCGACTTTAAATTGACATTAGCCAGACCTCTAGGATCCTGAAAAACCCCTTCGGAAACTTCCTCTATTCCTACCCTCCCAAGATTAATTTTAGCTATCATCCTCCAAGTATATGGCTCATTGATATACGTCTGAAAGTTCTCATAACTAAGGTTTTACTAGACAGTTGTAAGTGATCTTTTCCTATCAACAGCTAGCCCCTCAAAGTCCTGGAAATCTTGCTTCCAAATTCCTTAGAGACTTATGCTCTCTTGAACCCGCTCCCAACTTGAAAGTATATAATCAGTCACTCCTCACAATCCCAGTGCAGTTCTTTCTACCCATGGGTCCTCTCCCCACACTTAAATAAAACCATCCTTTTTGCATCAAAGACACCTCAAGAATTTTTTCTTGACTGTTCCCTCCTGAGCCCAACATTTGCAAATCACACCAAAACACTGAGGAAAGCGGGGAGAAATTGATACAGTTGCAACTAATACCTCAACCAGTGTTGCATCGAGGTTGAGAAGGCCATTTAAAGTTGTCCCAAATTGACACAGGATATTCAGGCTGTGAACACCAGCATTGACTAGTCATTTGATGCAAACTGCCTCTGAGGAAGAAGGAGAAACTTTATGAGGCAGCACCTTCAGCTGAGGGTAATGCCAAGAGAGGAACCTAGCTGTGAGGTATCAGCAGTCAACACTCTTGTCATTGGAAGAATGAGTGCCTTGCTCCTGAAGGAGGATCCCAGCGGTATACCATAGCATTGACTGTAGTTTATCTATGTGCCACTTAGATCCATGTGCTTTGTGTAGTAATTTTGTCCCATCTGGGAAAGCTCCTCCTGTACTGTAGCTAGCCTTTTCCTGGGGCAAATTACTAAGAGGATGTTTACTAGAAAAGTCAGAGCCCTAATCACCATGTTCTTTGCAAGCTATAACTACTGAACTTGTCTATTTGTCATTATGTAGAGCAGTGAAATGTCAAATGATATATACCAGTAGATCACCTGGGCACCAAACATATTTCTCCTTGACATATCCAAGATATTCACCTATGCCCATGAATCCATATACATTACTACTTCAAGCCACTTTTCTTTCCATGCAATAATTTAAGGTTGGACCCATGCAATGTGGATTGCCCATCAAGAGGATAATCCCTACCACTGTCTTTCAAAGTACTTTTGAGTTTAGTTGCATTGCAGAAGCAAACATTTTCAGCTTCTTCCCCAAAACCAAGCCAATACCCCCTTGTGTACCAAGACTGTTTTTTGTTTTCTTTGCTGTCAGCTGGTCATAAGGGACATAATTCCATGATGACATAGGAGTGATCTCAGGGACAGGCGCTGGTGTAATGATGATGGTGGATCACATGGGAGTCTGGATAATCTGTTCATAAAACTTACTTGTGCCTATTGACCCTGCTTTTCTCCAGTCCAAGAGGCACCCTTCTATCATATAATGGATTTCTGCTAGATATGTCTGACCTTATGACTTGGTGGGTACAATAACAACCAGCTAATGATGGGCAGCTCTGTCCACATGGTCCTGCTCCTGTTATCTATCTCTGGCAAGATTCAGCAGCACTTTAGAAACCATTTTTCAAATACAACAAAATTCTCTAATACAGATGGCATGGCTTTGTGCCAGAATTCTAGATCTACGGTATATGTTGCATTTTTTCTATAGGGGCATGCCCTAACTACACATGGTATTTTTCCCACTCAAAACATCAAATTCTGTGGGTTCTGTTGACTTATACAGCCAAATCAGCAGTGCCTGCTAAGAGTTCTTCCCAGTGTTTGCCCTCCTCACAGCTGGAAGTCTTCATTATTGTTCAGTAAAACATCACTGATGCATTCCCACATGTGGAATATGTTGCCTTCAGAACCTGAAGAAGTCTTCTAGATACTGAGCTCCTTTATTAGTAGTGGGGCATGAAAGATGCAATAATTTTCAGAGAGAAAATCCTGCTGTGCATCAGATTTCTGAACCTATGAGAAAACTATAGTGATGTGACAAAACCTGAATCTTCATAGAGCTTTTCTTCCATTGTCTAGAACATATGTGCCTTATCAAGACCTTAAATGTAGTTGTTATGTCTTGTCATCTAGCTGGATTAAAATATTATCATTGGTATAGTGGACCAAAATGATATTTTGCAGAATATCCAGATGGCCCAAATCTTTTCAAACCATATTATGACAGAAGGCTAAAAGGTTAATCTGGCTTTGGGACAAAACCATAAAAGTATTTTGTGGTCTATTCCACATGAATATGAGGTACTTCTTGCTTTCCTGCCTGATAGGAATGAAAAACTAAGCTTTTGCTAGCTCAATAGCTGCATACCATGTACTTAAAGTCATGTTACTTTTCCTTGGCAAAGATATTTCATTTGGCACAACAGTTAAATGAGGCTTCTCTTTGAATTTGTGGTTGCCTGCTGACATCTTCCAGGATTCATACAGATCTCGTCTTCCCTACTATAATAATTCTTCTCCATTGGCTAAGTGACTAATATAGAAGTTCCTCTAACTACCAATTATGAATATTATATTCATTCTGTAAATGATAACTGGTGTGTCAGTGGCCCCACTGTACTTGTGAGCTAGACTTGGGCCAGACCTCACTTATCATAAGGTTCATCTGTGTATTTCTCTAGCAAGAGATCGATCTGGGTGGATTTTGGGTGCTTAGATAGCAATGTAAACTTTGCCCCAGTGTATAGCTTATTCAAGTAAGTACCCTGAGTGAGTGAGGATTGGGAGAAGTTGCTACAAATACTTATTGTGGTAACATATAGTCTTTGCTTTTGGTGATCCAGTTTTTCCTTCAGTTAATGGGTTCTAGATTCAAAATTCAGATTCTAAAACTGGGCAAGGATTCATTACTTTTATTGAAGTCATTTCTATTCTTGATTTCTTTTGATTGAACATATTTTACAATACCCTCAAGTGGCTTCCCATTGATTTTGTGTTGATAAATTACACGTTCTAATAACCAACTCATAGCTCTATAAAAGTAAGACCTCTTTGCTATAGAATAAAAATCTGTGTCCTCCCAAAAATCCATATGTTGAAACCTAATCCCCAGTACAGTGACATTTTGAGGTGTGGCCTTCAAGTAGTCATGAAGCCCTTTGGAATGGGATTAGTGACTTTATAAAAGAGATCTCAGAGCTCCCTGGCCCTTTCTGTCATGTGAGGACACAGCAGGAAGATAGCATCTACGGACCGGAAACCAGGTCCTCACCAGACACTGAATCTACTGATGCCTTTATCTTGGACTTCCCTGCCCTCAGAACTATAAAAAAAATATTTCTATTGTTTATAAGCATCTAGTCTCTCTATATCAAGCCTTGTCTTGGTATAAAGAAGTTGACTTTGTCAAAGCAAAATTGCTGTGCTAAGAAATCAAATATTTTTGAAAATATGCTACTCTTAAAACGAAGTCTGCTTTTGACACTTTATCTGCCTTCTGACTGAAGGAGTTGAAAAACTCTTTATATGCTACAAGGAAGCCCAGTAACTTTTACATTCTGTTTTAAACTGATGATTAGTTATCCCAAAGTTTCTTCGACTTTGTTCCATACTCTCGTAACTCTAAACAATAGCACCTAATTCCATTGTCCCTATAATGTCTACATTTTTGAAACTTTCAAAGTTCAAGATACTGCTTCATTCAGTGTACTTTTTTCCATTGGTTTCAAATCCAGTTTACCACTGAATCCTTAAGAAGTTTAATAAATACACTGCTATAATAGCTCAGGAGTTATCAATCTTCTGCTCCAAATTCTACTTAGGGGTCTATTGTTTAGGACCTCTCCTGGCACCAAATGTCATAATTTAGGTTCCCCAGAAATAGACCGTGAGAGATATTTGCAGAGAGGGTGTCAACAAGATTAGGTAAAGTGAGAAGTTGAACTGCAACTCAGTTGCAACAGAAGCTTCTGCCAATACCACATGGAGCTTTGAATTTGGGATAGTCCTTTCCAGATTCTGAGATGGATCAAGGAGGCTGATCTGCCTTCCTACCAATCAGCTATTAGGAGTCTACTGTCCCAGGGATGGGGCATTACTGTGGCTGAAACAGTTTTCTTTAGTCAGTGGAATTTCTGGAGAGGAGCTAAGTTTTCAGCTGTCAGCAATCAAAGTATTTCTGTCTTGAAGGGATCTGGCTGGCACCGCAGAGCATTTAAAACATAAGCTGACTTATCATTAGAGAACCAAGGATGGAGATGGAGCATGTTTGCTATTTTGACATGAGCAGGAAAGAGAAGCCATTTGAAATGGCACACTTTCAATTAAGGGCAAGGGCACAAAGGAATGTAGTTCCTTCAGGTAGCTGTCATGATCTAATCATGGAAAATAGTGAAGTAATTATATCCCCACCCCCTCTGAATTGTAGACCACAGGAGAGGCAGAGTGGTTAATACTGAGACTTAGGAAGTGACCACAAGGAAATGCACGTTACAATTCGGTTGAGCTTTTTTCATGTAGCAGTAAAACAGGAAGTTATCTTTTTTTCTGTCAAAAGCCAGAATAATCCTTACAATTTTTCTTATCATTGTCCTGACATGGAGAGAACTGTTATGCTAAGCAGCAAAGCTTATAAAATTTCTCAGCATTGTATTGGAGAATAATGAACCTCCTTAAGTTTCCCAGTTGTAAGTATCAATAATGTTTCAATTTACAGAATCATGTGTTAGTGGTATAACAACAAAATTCATTCATCATTTTTAAAAAGTATTGAAAAAAAACCCACAAAGACTGAAACATCCGTTAAGTGCCGATTTTTAAGGCATTGAAGGAATGGAAATGAATAAAAAACACAACGCTCCTTTAGGGACCTGATAGGTAGAAGAGTCTATGGTGTGATTTTACAAGCTAATAAGTTACTCTGTTACTCTTTTATGAAGTCTGGTAGAAGAAGGAGACAAAGGGATTCTATTATTCACAATAGAACCAATAACATGGGACTCATATTGTCATGAGTCAGTTCTGTGTCTGTTCTTCCCCCACAAAACCCACAGGGGTGATGGACAGGTGCCCAGATAGATGGTGTGCACACAGAAAGTTTATATCACAGAAGAGGAACACAACCTGAGGAAACCACTGTTTTATAGCAGGCAACATGCAAACCTGCCCTTTGCTCCAGAGGGAGACATTGCCTCATCCCTCTAGTTTTCTCCCTGCAAATACCATCCTGAGAAATGGTCAGGCAAAGATCAATCAGGGCCTGGCATTATTGGCAAACCCAGCCAGCCATGAAGGAGCACAAGAGACCCCTGGAGGATGCTGCCTACGATGACATAATGGGAAAGCCAAGATGTTAGCAAATAATTGCAATCCGCACAATACGTCTCATAACACAGTGATGTAAACAGCAGAATTAATAAAACCTACTACCTACAGCATAAATTCTTAAATAAATGCATAAAGAGACTGAGGAAACTGTGCATTTGTTGTATGAGACTTCATTCAAGGAAATGCTCAGATCATTAAGGAATGATATGGCTCCCCAGAAACCTCACCTTTGTGGAACAGTGGATGACACAAAAGGAGGCAAAAAACACCCAGACTGTTCTTAACAATGTTTGACTTAATGATTCACCAATTCTTTTGGATATAGAAAAGATAAAATTAACAGCAAAACCTCACTGCAGTTGTTATTTTGTAGGTCTTTGGTATACAAATTCATACATAAATTTTTTAAATATACATAATATACTGAGATGTTCAATTTTTTTTTCAAGTGATGTCTTCTGCTATCATTAAAATACAAACTTAGCATAATTCCTTTAGAATTATTGGATCATTACCCAATTGCTAATGGTAGTCATAAAATTCAGTTGTGCAGAGATGGCAGATAAAGTAAAACTTTACCCTTAAATAGTGGTATCTATATCAAGGTACCTGGCCAAAGGCACATAGTTATTGCAAAATTTACCTAAAAACAGATGAAGGGAATTTGATATAAGGCCACAAGGGAAATACGAATGACGTTTTTGTACATATCCCCAGTCTCCTCTTACTATTAACCTCTTCTTTACAGCTGAGAACCAATTGCTATCCTCTCTTCTGTCTTCTTTCTCAAAATAGGAAAACATCTGTCATTGATTTCACACTACTTACCTCTCATAGTAGTGTTTGCATTTTAAACTTGGGTCTGAGATGGTAGAAAGAAAGCCTTTGTGCTCCGCGTTAGGAACTTCATGCATCAGCAAAGTATGTGTGATATGACTGGGCAGGAGTAATTGATACGATGCTGGAAAAATCCCATGGAAACCCAGAAATTAAACTTAACTCTGGTTGTAAAGCACCTAGAAGTCAGGTTAGCTCAGAGAGGAGAGAATTCAGTTGCACCCTCTCTAGATAAATAGGATCATAAGTTGCTTTCAATTTAGTGTTGTTGCTGCTGCCACCACTTCTGCTGCTGCCGTCATTCTATTTCAAGATTAAGTCCTCAGAGCCTCTGATCACCTTGGACTATGCCCCAGCATCACTGTTTCCTTCGCGTTTTCAACACGAAGTCTGGAGAGTGTCTAGCCTTAGCACAACCTGTCCCCTATAGGTCATTTTAACATATGCTCTTTTGCTTGCTTGTTTCTTCCACTTAAAATATCTACAGTCTAAAGTCTACTCTTTCTTTTTAAGAAAAGGAAAAGGCAAAGTAGCTCAGTGCAATTTCATTGGCTTTGGGATTAAGCAGAGACCTGAATTTACAACCTGATGGAACAATGTGAATAATAGCCAGGTAAACTTGAGCAGTAACCTGTTTCCAAGGCTTGATATACTGATTTTTTTGGAAAAAACAATCAATATTTTGAAAAATGGTTGCAGATTTTAAATCAGGAAAAGTGACTGTGGCGATAAAAGGTTTTAACTAAATGATAGTTATTTAGATCCAACTCAACTTCTAACTCCTACAACAAAGCAGTCACTATTCAAATGTTCTACTTTTTATGAACTTCATTGAAACAATTAGTGACACAATTTAAAAGTTAATTTTCTTTAATTATCTCATTAGATTGTATTTGTCTTGCCAATTTCAAAGGTAAGTTTGTCTATCAGGCACCATTAGTATTTTTGATAATAAAAAAAAGTATGACAAGTTCTGGAAATAAATACTGAGGACATTGTCAGAGGATAAGAGTTCCAGGTAGTTCTCATACCTGAAGAGAACTAGAAATCTTTCTGAAAGAATTTGAGCCCTGATTAGGGTGGTAAGGGTGGAAGAATGGAGTTGTAATAAATGGTGTATTCAGGCAGAGCTTGATAACAAGGACAAAGTGTGTTTTCTGGGGTGCCTGGATGGCTTAGTCCGTTAAGGGCCCCCTCTTGATTTCACTTAGTCATGATCTCAAGGTCCTAAGATCAAGCTTCATGTCGGACTCTGTGCTCAGAGGGAAGTCTGAGTTTCTCTCTCCCTCTTCCCCTCCCCTTTCTCTCTCTCTGTCTCAGATAAATAAATCTTTTTTAAAAAGTGTGTTTTCATTTACCAACATCAGGGTACAAGTTCATAATGAGGTCACAAACATGACCAATCTGCTTGTGAACCAGCAATCTATCAATACTCTGTTGATTCCTGATAATTATAGAGATTATGACTGATCCCAGAGTTTAGGGCCAAGTTAGGTATACATGAATTGGCTAAATGGTTCGACCCACACAGTTGACAGGAGATGAACACAGGGAACCAAGGCAGATGAAAAAGTGAAGGAGGTAAAGGCACAGATTTCAGGAACAGTAGATTCTTATAAGGACTGACTCTATTCTTAGAGTGCTGTTCAATATTTATTAAAAAGTTTAATGAATAGGGGTGCCTGGGTGGCTCAGTTGGTTAAGCGGCTGCTTTCGGCTCAGGTCATGATCCCAGAGACTGAGGATCAAGCCCCACATTGAGCTCCCTGCTCGGCAGGAAGCCTACTTCTCTCTCTCTCACTCCCCCTGCTTGTGTTCCCTCTATAGCTGTGTTTCTCTCTGTCAAATAAATAAATAAATAAAATCTTAAAAAAAAAGTTTAATGAATAATAATAAGCAGCTGGACATTGATAGGTTATAAGAATAAAGGGTAGTAAAAAGAACATAGAGAAGAAGAGTGTATGTAATAAAGGATTTATAATAGGATAGGAAGGGCCAAGATGGTTTAAAGAATAAATACTTAAAAAAAAAAAGAATAAATACTTTCCAGCACGACTAATGTTACGGCAAGAAGAGCTAAAATAAGTAAGTAGGTAAATAAATAAATAAATAAATAAATAAATAAATAAATAAATAATAAACCTAAAGGGAAAACATACCAAAAGATTTCATAGATAGGAAAGAAAAAAGGAATTCTGTCAAAAAAATGTAAACTAGACTTACAATATACATAATAGCCCACTGTTACAGAAAGAAAATTTATTCTCAATATATCAATATTTCAAGAAAATAAGGGCAAAAGAAAGACAAATTTAAATGGTGCAAAGGTACAGGAAGACATGATTTTTTATGAAGTATCTTAAGGACGTATTTTAGTTAAAAGATGACATTCATCAGGAAATATGCATCAGATTCAGGAAGTAGCATAACAAAACTAAAAATCTAAGAAGTGCTATTTCTAGATAATAGCTACGTAGTAGGTTTTGGGATCAAATAGTGGAGACTGGAACAAGAAGAACTCCACAATGAGGATTATCAAGGATGGAAAATGCCACAAAAAAAGTATAATAATATTACTGTAAAAACCTCAGGATAAAAACAGATTACAATTTTTAAAACAATGAAAACAAAACATAACAAAAGAAGAAAACAAAACAAAAAGTCTTTACCAAAGTCAGGGCTCAAATGTGAAGTGTAGTTAAGCTAATATCTAGGAATATTGTTTTCACTTCTAAAATCACTCATTCTCAGTTAATTCTTGGTTTTCACCTACCATTAGATAATTTTCTTCAATGTTTCAAGAAAAAGAAGGATACAGTTGAGATTGTAGGATTCATCGCACTAGATTGTGTTTCAAACTAGACCTTTATTTTAGAAAATCATTTTGAAAGTCATTTTTTTTCAAGACAGAAGACAGCTGCCAAAATTCAAAATCTTTGGGGAGAGACACTTTTGAAATAGTGTGAAGAATTCTAGGACTCTTTCCCTAATAAAATAACCATAACTGTTTAAAGTTATTAAAAATAAAACTAAACACTTCACATTTCTTAAAAGTCCTAGCATCACAGAATGAACAAGAGACAATTATTCAAGAAAATCTACTAAATCTTGATAAGTACAGGAAAATTCTGTGGCATGTAACCCATTACCCAACCTCTTCCCCTGTCCCAGCTCAATGAGACAGACTCCAATACTTGGAGGGTACAGCCATGGAAACAGTGTTCCCCAGAGAACTCAGCTTAGGGCCACAGAATCTTCCCCTGTAAGGTCAGCCTGCCACCATATATCAATGGCCCCCATATTTGTCTTACAGAAACTCTATTCCAAGAAAGAAAGTTGGGAAATTTTATACTCTCTTTCTCAACCCAAACTTCACTCACAAGGCAGAAGCTTTACCAAAAGTACTTGGTTCCAATGCCCCTTACCTCAGTTCATTCATAAGGCAGAAGCTTTATACTAGATGGGCAAACCAACAGAAAAGAGGCCCTCTCTGCTGACCAGGTGCTACTCATAAAACAGGGATGTCATTAAAAAAAAAAAAAAAAGTGGGCCGGTTACCTCTGGACAACAAACACCTGAAAAGATACTCAACACTACCAACTATCAGAGTATGCAAAACACAGTGAGATATAACTTCATATACATTTGAATGGGTATTGTCAAAAAGAAGATAATAATGAGGGATGATGAGAATGTGGAAAATGGAAAGCCTCCTAAATTGCTGGGAAGGTAAAATGTACAGCTTTTTCAGAAAACAGTTTGACAGCTCATCAAACGTTAAACCAGGAATAACCATATGACCCGGCAATTTCACTTCTAGGTATATATTTGAAAGAAATAAAAACAGATGTCTGTGTAAGAACTTGTGCATGGAAGTTTATGGTAGCACTACTCAGAACAGTCAAAAATCGTCAATGACCCAAATGTCTGTCAACCACTGAAAGGCTAAATAAAATGTGATCTATTCATACATTGGAATATTATTCTGCAATAAAAAGGAATAGAGCATTGATGCATACTACAATATAGATAAGCCTTGAAGAGATGTGCTTACAAAAGAAGCCAGTCAGAAGCACCACATGTTACATTATTATATATTTCCTGAGTAAGCAAGTCTATGGCGCATGTTCTAAATAAAAATGTTCTAAAATTGTGAGTATGTTAACACAACTGTGAAGATACTAAAAACCACTGTGTACCCCCTAAATGGGTGAATTATTTGGAATGTGACTAATATCTTAATAAAGCTATTAAAAATTCAAAATTATCTCTTTATACATCAAAAGCCAAGTTTCACGTTCAACATACAGATTGTAACTTTGAGCTTGGATATGTGAACATACATTTCCTATAAAGACATTAAGTCTTTGGGAAGCAGTCAAGATATTCACAGCTTTGCACGTCTCCTACCTAAGCTAGCTCAGCAGCACAAATCCCTAGTATCTGTCAGTGTATTATTTTTCTTCTTAATTTGATTTGGTTTGATTTTGTTTCTGTGTGCATTTTGGTATCACCCAATATATCACTAGCAACAATGGATCTAGGCTCTGAGGAAATTTATATATTGCCAAATATTTTTTTCTATGCATATATTTTTGTTTATAAACATATTTGCAGAGCAGAAAATCTCTGTTATTCCACATGTCTTGATATAAAATACATATTTCCAAAATCCAATTTATGTCAACCTGAGTTTTTTTTTAATTTTTTTAAAGATTTTATGCATTTATTTGACAAAGAGATAAAGAGAGAACACAAGTAGGCAGAGCAGTAGGCAGAGGGAGAGAAAGAAGCAGATTCTCTGTCAAGGAAGGAGCCCAATGTAGGGCTCGATCCCAGGACCCTGGGATTATGACCCAAGTCAAAGGCAGCTGCCTAATCTACTGAGCCACCCAGGTGCCCCAACCTGACTGTTCTTATTACCAAATTTTTTACTGTGATTTTATTTCACATTTTTAATTTTCTACCCCCCATTTCAAGTGGCTAGAAATACCAAAGCTAAAGGAATTATTTTAAAGGACCCATTCATGATGGTTTGATTTAATCTGAACATACCTAAATTTCTCTCAGTCCAGAATATTCCAAATCAATGGATGATTTAAAATATAATTACATGTGAAGTGCCTGGGTGGCTAAACATTCAACTTTTGATTTAGGCTCAGGTCATGATCTCAAGGTTGTGGGATTGAGACCCAACTCTGGCTCAGTGCTGAGCATGCAGCCCTCAAGATTCATTCTTACCCTCTCACTCTGCTCCTCCCCCTGCCTCCTGCTATAAATAAATAAATAAATATATATATATATATATATATATATATATATATATATATATATATATATTTACATGTATCTCCTTTAAAATTTCCCACCTATGGAAGAGATGAAAAACATGTTCCATCATACATAATTTCCACAGTTTATATTTAAGAGCTTATATTTATGTATATTTATGTGATATGAGTCTATGAAACTATATTTATCATTTTATATTTATTTATTTATTTACATACCTACCCAAAGAGGCAAGAACTATAGCTCATGTTTGCCTTTTGGTTTGTGTTTTGCTCTAGTATGATTAAAACTACAAATGGAACCTAATTAAAAGGTGATTGCCAGGAATTCACAAACTAGGGAGAAGAATTACACATTAACTATGATAGATCTTGAACAAAACCGACTCATTTTTATTATTTAGTAACTTTTTAATATTCCCTTTAAAACTTTACTTCAATGAAAATGTTTGTGATTATTAAACTGCCATCTCCAGAGGATTCTTCACTTGGCCCCCTCCTATTTATCTCCTGTCTGCCAGTGACGCCAATGTCTTATTCCACCCTTCCCATCTCTTGCTTTTTATCCTCTGTTGCCTACCATACTCTGCTCTCTCATTGCTATTCCTTGAGGAAATTCTTTTGTTGGGAAATTTGCTTAAAAGAATTAATTAAATAATTACACAATCCTCAATAGAGAACAATTATGTTTTTAAATTTCCAGTTAAGCCTTTAGACAAGTTACAACAATACATTCAATACTGTCTTTGAAAATATATTGACGCCTAGCTGAAGAATTTCTCCTTTTACTACTAACCTCTAACAACTATCAAATCCGTTTACTCTGAAACACTAACCAGATGTTTGCAGTTTGCCCTCAAGCCAAGACTAGAAGACATGTATACTAAAACATGGCAAAGGGGTATTACCTTTAAACATGTCAAATGAAAGCGTGGTTGATCAAGTCCTTTTTAGCAAGTTCTTTTTTTAGCATAAGTAACCTGGGAAAAATTTTGCTAGGTTTATATTCTCAAAGGAGTACTTCATTACTGTTCCAGCACTTCAATCCCATTCCTGAATGGTAGAAGCTATTTGAGGTCGGAAGTGACTCTGAAAGCTGCAGGGGAAGAAATAGGTCAGTGCAGATCTTGCCTACAGTTAAGACTGTGTCCTATGTAAGTTTTAAAGGCCTGCAAGGACAAGTTGCAGCCTCTGTGTGTGTGCATGGGTGTGTGTACACAAATAAGTTTTAGAGAAAGTTGGAAAATCAGTAGTGCTGAAGAATGAATCTGGATTAATGTGCATAAATTCCAAGATGAAATTCTGAAACCTCTAACAGAATAAATGTCATCTCATTCTCTACTTCTTACCATGCTCTCCTCAGAAGGGCAGATTCACACATCATTAAAACCTAAGAAGAATGTTCCACGCAAGTAAAGCACCCAATTCTTTTGTAATCAGATGGAGGAATAATTCTATGACTTGAGTGACTGGAGTTAGAAAATAAAGCAATTTCACTAGTTAACATAAGTCACAGGTCCAAACGAAGGAGGGATAAGGACATCTGTGCCCAAGTCCTGGAAATTCATAGGTCACCCTTCCATCAAATCTTAGTCACCTTCTTTAACCTCTTCATGATCACTTTTCTCCTTTGAATCTCCTAAGTTTTACCTGTTTACTTCCTTACTTAAAGCCGTAACCAGTTACACAAATGTTCTTGCTGATTTCTTCTTTCTGCAAGAATGACTCTATTATTGGATATAATTTCCTCATTAAAAAAAAAATTTGATGTTTTGACTTTTTAAAATGTTTTTAAATGCTTATATATAAAGGAGTTTATTGCTGAATAGTGTGAAAACAAAGAAATATTCACAAAAATAACCAACACTAGAAGTCAAAAAGGAACCATGGATAGTGGAAAAAAGACTAAATAAAAAAAATAAAAATGTCTTTGATTTTCTAGTTTAAGGTTCTTTCCCAGGATTGTTAGTTAATTGGCTAGTATAAACAACCACATAAGGGAAAAAAGTGAAGTTTTGATCCAATTTATGACAAAGAGAAAAAAGGAAATACATGAAAAAGACATTACAAAGTATATTAAGGAAAATGCTGTCTTCTCATAAAAAGTTTGTCAACTATATATTAATTCTCAGATAAATAGAAATTGGCTTGCAAAAATTAAATATAATTGATTTATATATAAGAATGTGTCATATTTTGACTTAAAACAAATACATATTTTTTTATTCATTCCTGTTTCTATCACTGAGTTCCTAAACCCTTAGAATTTCCTTAATGCTCTTGAGAGCCAAAAAAGGTGTCTTTTGTTATGTTAAAAGTTACTTTGGGTCCCTACCTAAGAATGAAGCTGATTGCCCATCAACAGATGAATGGATAAAGAAGATGTGGTACATATACACAATGGAATACTATGCCTCCATCAGAAAGGATGAATATCCAACTTTTGTAGCAATATGGACTGGACTGGAAGAGATTATGCTGAGTGAAATAAG
>PITA01001196.1:182841-209085 GCA_004023965.1 Spilogale gracilis | reverse complement strand
CTCCTGACTACCAGGAGGACAGAAAAGGGCAGGAACTGTCCTCACCAAAGAGGAAACAGAGGCACCAAACTCTGAAGATGGGCTGAAAGCAACCTGGGCCTGGCCTCTTCCGCCCCCCCACGTCCACTGGGCAGGGTGTCCTCCCAGCAGCCCTGCTGATCAATTTTGGCCTTAAACTTTCACATTGAGGTTTGGTGTCAAATCCTGTTATTCTGAATCTTCTATTTCTTCTCGTTTGAGCCACTGGACAATGCTAAAAATCCCCTAAGTTCAGTCCCCTCTTCTTACAGATGCAGCAGCAAGGGCCCTCAGAGGTCCCCAGGTGCCTGTGGCGGGAACCCAGTGTTTGCTTCCCTTGGTGTATGCCCCCCCCACTCCCCCGCCACACTCTGCTGCTCTGCCTCTGGTCCTAACCCCCACCACAGACTGCCCACACTGCTGACGGGCCCAGGAAGAAGCTTCTCAGCCCCACACCAACACTGGGAGGAGGTTAGGACACTTACACAGAAGGCTCCTTTCTTCCACCGATGGCCTTTCAGAGTACGGTACAGACGGCCAGCAGCAAAACCACCGAACACCCTGTGGGGAAATGGTAGGGAGCCGCACCGGGGGATTTGTGAGCTGGAGGACAGGCCGCCTATGCCAGCCCTGGAGTCCACTCAGACATACCTACCCCATGAACATGAAGAGGAAGCAGGCTGTGGTCATGAGAGCTCCCCGGCTAGAAGGTGACAGCATCCCAAGCATGGCCACGACTGTGAAGGGAGGTGGAGAAGAGAGACAGGGTGGCTGATGGCCAGGGTCCCAGGTCCCCGGCCCCTATCCCAGGCTGGCACTCAGGGCCCAGGGCAGTTGAGGCTTGATGAGGCTCCCACTCACAGATGACGATGAGGATCATACAGAAGAGCTGAATGCCTGAGCCCAGGAGGGAGCTGAGGATCATGGGGTACTGGGGGGGCCTGAAAACGTCACCGTGCACCAGCTTCCACCCAGACTCTTCCATGGTGTCTTCCTGCAGCAAAGGGTCAGAAGTGAGGCTGCTTCTTCCCCAAGAAGGGGAGGAGGCAGCTCCTGCAGGGACTCACGTTCCCTGACTAGGGCTGAGGGTCCCTCAGGTGTCAGCCAGTGTAAGTGACATGAGATACCACTCCCCAGAGAAGTATCACGTGGAAAAGGAGGGCACAAACATAAGGCTTACCACTACATAAAAGGCAAACCTCCTCCCCAAATTCCACAAGCCTTGTGCATATGGAAAAATAGCATAAACATCAGCATACTAAAATATTAACTGTGAAGAGTTTTTGAGTTGTAAGACTTAGAATTTTTTTTTTTTTTTTTTTTTTTTACTGATTATAAAAGTAGCATGTGCTCTTATGCAATAAAAAAGGGAATAATCTTTTTGGCATATGGCATGCTTCAAATGAATATAAAGTAATAAAAGTTTATAGTAGAAAATTTTTTAAAAATCTGGAGACTGAGGAAAAGATGAAAACTCATAAGTAAATATTCAAAATTAAAAAAAAAAAACATAGAAAATACAGTAATTTATACTCCCAGCACTTAATGATATCACTGCTTTGATGCGCTTCTTTTAGCCCTTTATGTGTGTGTATATATGTATGCACATATGTACATATAATTTTTAAACACCAAAATCGGAACTAGACCCTATTTACTGTGTACTTGGTTATTTTCAGGTGATGTTTGATCACAAGCATTTCCCCATTTCCAATAAGTACTCTGTAATGAGTATTTTAATGTCTGTGCGACCTTCCATTGGGTAACTGCACCCTAACACAGCCCATCCACTATTATGGAGTATCAGGCCACGTCCAGTTCACTTAAATTATAAATAAAGCTGCATTAAATGTATCTAGACCAAGTCTTTGTAGTTTTGATGGTTTCCTCTGAAAAATTCTAGAAGAATTACTGAGTCAAACCAAGTTAACTATTTTATAGTTCGTGCGGTGTAGAGCCAATTCATAACTTTTCAGAAAACTACCAATTTAGATTTGCATCGGGGGCGTGGAAAAGTGCCAACTTAGCTCACATCAATCTTGCTGCCAAGACTCTTATATGAAAACACACTTGGACTGATTTGAAGGTCCAGAATTGTTTTTTCATACTTGTTTGAATCTATATTGGGGTAAGGAAGGGGGGAATAACCATCCTTGAGGTAAAGATGGTTTTTCAACATGTTTACTAGCCATGTATGGTATCTAGTAAGTAAACTTTTTGTTCATTCTCAGATTAGAGATTTGGGGACTTTAAAAAACCAGTTCTTTTAACTATTGCCTCTTTTTTTAAGTTTTTTGGCGCTTTCCTGTCCTGTGTATATATTCTGACATACAAAAGAGTTTTTAGATTTTTTTTTTAAAGTAGGCCCAAGGGGGCGCCTAGGTGGCTCAGTTGGTTAGGCGACTGCCTTTGGCTCAGGTCATGATCCCGGAGATCCGGGATCGAGTCCCACATCGGGCTCCCTGCTCGGCGGGAAGCCTGTTTCTCCCTCTCTCACTCCCCCTGCTTGTGTACCCTCTCTGGCTGTGTTTCTCTCTGTCAAATAAATAAAAACCTTTTAAATAAATAAATAAATAAATAAAGTAGGCCCGACATCCAACATAGGGCTTGAACTCACAACCCTGAGATTAAGAGCTATGTGCTCTACCCACCAAGCCAGCCAGGTGTCCCCAGTTTCAGATTTTTAATGTCATATTCATTAAGTTTTCTTTCTGTGATTTCTCCTACTGCTTTTAAACTTAGTAATTAGAATGCTTATCCCTGTCATTTTGGGTCATTAAATGTTTTTTTTCCTTTTCAAACTACTCTATGAAACACACACACACACACACACACACACACACACACCACACACCCACACCCACACCCACCCCTAGGTCTGCTAGGCACAGACCCCTACTGTTACTCTGCCCTCCCTCTCCAAGTCCATCCCTCCCCAGCCAAGACCTCGTACAATGTCATCCTCCTTGTTATAGTTGGCAATGTCCTTCCGGAGGGTCCGAATGATGATCATGCTCAGGATGCCTGAAACAAACAGGGGTACGGAGGAAGAGGCCTGAGCACTGCCACCAGAGTCTCCCAGGTCGCATGCCCTCCAGGGCCTGGTGTTTCACTGTATGACGGCTGGCACGCCTGGCTCCCTCCGGTGGGCAGTGGGGAGGCAGCTGCCTCAGGTCCTCTGCTGAGCAGAGCTCCACCTCAGCTATCCAGAGAGGGGTACACGGAGGGTCACTCCACTGGCAGGGGAAGGAAAGAGCCACTGGGATGGGTTTGGGCAGTCAAAGGACATTGCTTTTTATTCCAGGGAGAACAGCACCTCTGCTGCTCCCGGGCTGACCTCCCACACTGCCCTTGTGCACTTGCTACTTGTGTCATCGGTTCACAGCCTCCACGCCTCTACTGCAGCCGCCTCCTGTCCCCTTTGCCTGCGATGCCCCACTCTGCTCTGACGCCCACTCCCACTTCAAGACTTATCCCAGGCATCTTCACCTTTCAATACCCCAAATGGTTCAGAGGCGCCCCCACTTGTACCTCCACAGCACCCTGTACCTCTCCAGGCAGCACATTATAGTGGTTAAGATAATGGGTTGTATGACCTCAAGCTAACCTGACGTTTAGTCTTGGCTCAGGGAACTTGAAGGATGGAGAGGTCTGGAAAGTTCCTACTAACATGCCAGCTGGCCTCTCAGTAAATGTTTAATAAAGAGCAGCTAAAATTATCTTTACTTCCCATACGATACTGAAATGATGGGTTTCACTCCATCTCTGCCCACTACCCTCCTGCCCCCGGTTTGCTGGCCAGTTTCTCACTGTAGGCCTGTGGCCTTTGCTGGACCCCTCTTTCTGTGGGTCTGAGTGGTGGCTCCTCCCAATTCAGAGAGGTCTTCTCTCAAGCAGCCTTATCCTTTCTCAAGAGCTGTATATCTTATCACCCTGTTTATCTGCCCCAAAGCACTTACCACTATCCGGACTCAACCACTTCTCTGCTTTTTAGTCTCTCCCAACACCAGATGAGACTCTGTGAGGGGGTGGACTTGCTTGACACCATACCTCATAATGGGGCACGGCACTTGCACAGAACGGGCAACAACGAAATCTTGTTGAAAGAATCAGTGAAGGTGTGCATGGAGAGATGTATCTGTCTTTCCCTAGGAAGCTCTCCAGAGAGGAGACTGAATCTTGTTCCCCTTTGCATACCCGATGCCTAGCACAGAGCCCTGATGTTTGTTTTTGACCTACACTTGGCCCCAAGGACATCCTAAAAGTCCCCCTTAAGTCATGTGATGTGCCCAGACCTTCATCCCTCACCCCCTTGTCTTCTCCACCTCCCATCCACAGACCTCTCACCTGACAGGAAGAAGACCACCACGACAGAGTTAATGATAGAAAACCAGTGAATCTGCACATCACTCATGGTCAGGTAAGTATCCCAGCGAGAGGCCCATTTGATGTCACTTTCCTGGAGGGGAGGCAGGTAGGGTGGAAAAGCAGCGCTTAGAATCAGGCCTCTTGCTAAGAACCCTCCTCCCCTGCCATGGGCTCCAGCCCCTTCTCACCTCCCAATGTACAGAGTAGGTGAAGTACAGCTGATTCTCCTTGCTGGGGTCAATTTCTTGGGGCGAGGAGTTGGTACCCTCAGGCAGGGTGCATGAACCCTTCTCATCTGCTTTGATGTCTGTGGGAGACAGAGACTCAGTCTGTTCCTCTGGGGGCCAGTGACACGACCTGGGGCTGTTCTGGCGGGGTGCCCTCAGAGGCTGCCTGCTGTGAGGACCCAGGGTCTGAGTGGAGGCAACAGAGCTGCAAGCTTCCTCCCCAGAGCCCTGACCTTCCAAGAGCCTCTGGGGCTGCCAGGTGTGGAAGAGGGGGTCTGAGTCCCTCATGGGCTCTCTCTTGACTCAATTCAAGCATTCATGTATTTACTCAATCAGCCCCACTGAACAGGAAAACCACCACTGACTCCTGCTATCAGGTTTACTCATTCACCCGGTCCCTGAAGTCCCAGCACATCAGTAATTCAACTACTCAGATGCTCCTTTCTTCATTTACTCCTCCATTCATCCCATTATCTATCCATCCATTCATATAATAACCACCATATAATAAGCACCTACTCTGCCCAGTTCTCTGCTGGAGAGAAAATAGTGAGAAAAGGCAGACAGAGTCCTAGACTTGAGGAAATGGCTGAGGGAAGAGATGATGTCAAATATATCATGCAATAAAGGTAAAGCGCTCGTGGGGCTCACCAGTGAAGCAGTATAGCACTCTGAAAGCCCAGGACGTGTGTCTCATGTGAGATTTTTGGGCATGATCTTGTTTGAAAACTAGGCTCCATAAGCTTAAAAAAAAAAAAAGCCAGAAACCTATCAACCTATCACCACTATGGACAAAGGCTAAACTGAAGTGTGCTCTACGGCGACCAAGGCTAGACAGGTTAGAAACCAGACCAGCTCCCATCTGGCCTATAGGGCTGGGCTCTCAGACTTCCGCACAACTGCTGACCCTGGGCCACTTCTCGTCTCTGCCAATCACTGACACAGAGGAAGAGAAACACAGAAACCAGCTGTCTGGCCACTCGGTCTGCACCCCTGACCCTTATTCTTCAGCCCAGGGGAAGCTGGCCAGCTCTTCTGAGTGGCGCAGCCAAGTACTAGTCGCTGTTTGTTCTCGGCCAAGTCACCAACCTCTCTGAGTCTCTGGTTCCCCATCTACAACCACCATACACTTCCAGGGGTAGTGGGAGGTGGTAAACTGGGAAGGTGCCAGGCCAGGACACAAGAGACATCAGCTCTGTCCTTGCTCCCCGCCTTCTCTCATGGGAATGTAGTGACCCGACCTTGGCCAGGCCCGTGTGCCACACTGTGGCCTATCAGCCATCTGAGAATCAAGGGTGTGGAAGCCCAGGTGTGGAAGCCCAGGCCCATCCAGCCCTGCCCCTCTGGTCATACCTCCCCACTCACCCTCCAGCCTGATGCTCTGGGGAATCACCTCGAAGCGGACGACGCGGTATGTGTGCTCCTGATCCTCTTCCAGGTCCTCTCGGTGGTAGTAAAGGATGAATGAGAGGTGATTGTGCAGGTAAATCTAGAACAGCAATGGAGAGAACAAAACATCTAGTGGTCGAGAAACCACCAGAAAATCATCCCAATAACAGGTCCTTCCCCACGTCCTGCAGGCCCAGCTGCTTCAATCTGCTGAAAACATTGCTATTCACAGCACTCCCTGCTCAGAAACCCAGGGCTCCCTGGGCTTACTAGAGGACTGCCTGGGTCTCTTGGGCACAGCATTCATGGCCTTCTCTCATGTTCTCAGACATCTAGTTCATCTGGTCTCCCCCCTACCACCCTTCCCTGCCCCATGAACAGTCCCCACACTGCAGCTCTGTTCCCAGCATACCCCCGACTCCACTCGACTCAAGCCTCCCTATTTCTCAAGGCCCACCTCCTCTGTGACAGCCTGAACGTACAACGAGCTCTTTTGAGCTCTGCTGGCATTGACCGTCACGGCACCAGCACCATCAGTGATGGCAACTGGGACTTAAGATGCAGGGTCCTACATGGTCAGTTCTCATCTCGACTGGGATCGGAAGCCCTCTGAGGTCAGGGGCTATGCCTCACTGTCCTTCATTCCCTACATAGAAGGTTTTCAGTTTAGAACATTAGAAAGACAGGAGAATCACTGCTACTATCATTGTCATTATGAGCCTATTTCTCAGAGGCCGTGCTATAAAGTGGTAGACACACAAATCATCTCCGTTACTTTGCATAACAACCCCAAAGGGCGGCTACGGACACTGGATGCCTTTTGCAGATGAGGAATCAAAGGCTGAGAGAGGAAACAGGTAGGCTTAAGGTCTCTCAACAACTAGTGAATGCTGGAGGTGGGACCCAACACCCACGGAGCCAGAAAGCTCTTGACCACTATCCTCCCTACCTCTCCTGCATATTGTTCAAATTCCGGTTTTGTTTTTTGATTTTTTTTTGTTGTTTTGTTTTAATCTTATAAATATGGACTCTGACCTTTTGAGGGACTTTGCCTTCCATTTCCTGTGTAGTATCTGCCAGAGCCTTGCCCAAAGCATGGGCTCTCACAGACCACACCCAGGGGCACCAGGAGAAATCTGCCTTGGCCACCCACCTTTTGTTATAAACCTAAGGCTAAATATGTCCCCCTTCCCTTGTGACTTACCAGGTGAAAACTCCCCCAGCCCTGCATGCACACTGAGACATTCTACCTTATTGACGTCTGTGAAGCCGAGTCGGTAGCCGTGTTCAAACTGCACATCTTTTTCTTTCTTCTTGTCGTCACCGTCGCGGTTGGAGTAGAGCTCCAGTCGGGTGGCCACAGGCAGGTTGTCGGCGATGCTGGAAACCCAAGGCCCCGCTCAGTCCCCCGGACCGCTTCTCCCATCTGTGCCCCACCCCACGCCAAGTCGGGGCCGGCAGGGAGCAGAGGCCAACTTACAGGTGGACATAGTAGTCTTCCGTGATCCGCTCGGCCACAAGCCGGCTCTCCTCCACGGTCAGGGTCACTGGCTTGCTGGACTGGCTGCACAGAACCTCACACTTCTTTTCGCTGTTCATTAGCACCTGGAAAGGGGTGTTGACAATCCGGTCCCCTCTCAGCACCTCTCCTGCCGTAAGAGAGACACATGGATCTCAGAGCTTCAGCCCTGAGGCTGTTGAGGTCAGCAGAGCCCTGGAGACACTGCTGACTCGCAGGGCCCTGGGCAGGTCAGCAGCCTGGCACTCGGCGCTTTACCCTACCTGGAGAGAGCTGGCCCCTCCGACTCCCACCTGGCCTCCCCACCCCCTCTCTGATACTGCCACCAGACTCTGCAGGGCACATCAAATATGCTTCTGTGCCTCACGTGCCACTTCTTGCCCACATTTCTGGAAAGCTCCTCCTCACCCTTTGAGCCCAGCTTCTGTCTCCCCCTCCGGGAAGCCCTTCCTGACCTCTTCAGGGCCAGGCTTGTCACACTCTCCACTGATTTCCTGTGGATTTTTCTGTGTAGAGACAGCGTCATACAGCAGTGTGGACCTGAGCCCTGGCTCTGCCACTTACTATCTTAGCAGTCGTGGTAAGTTATGTAACCTCAATGAGCCTCAATTTCCCTATCTGTAAAATGGGGATGATAACTGTAGCCATCTCATGGGCTTCCAGTGAGAAAGCAAGCACGAGGTACAGAGCAGGCTGGCAACAAATACCATCTTTATCATCAGCATCACCTCTGCATCTTTTCATCTGTTGACGAGGAGACTTCATACCGCGCACTGCCACCCCTGACTGTAAGCTCTTTTAAGGGCAGACAGTATTTCCCACTGATTTCTGGGTCTTCAGATCCCAGTTCAGGCAGGGAGGGAGGTGGGGTAAAATCCAGCACCTGAGATTTTTAGCCAAAAGAGGTTTTTACTTAATGAACTGGCATACTTGCTGCGAGCAGCGGCCAGGTGCCAGGCGTGCAGGCGCGGAGCAGCTCAGGGCTGCCAATGATAGCCAACGGCACTTTCATTCTGAGCTGCTGCAACGGTTCTACTGGGATGATGTGAAACTGGGGCAAGCTGAAGGCGGACCGAAGCCAATGGGCAGGACAAGCACCTGTGCACACACACACAGAATCCAACATGGGCTTACCAGCAGGGACCTGCCTGGATACTGCCCTCACTGCCACATCCATCATTCCTTCATCCATTTCTTCATTCATTCATTCATTCATTCCCAGCATCTACCTGGTACTGTTTATGGGCTGGGCCTGAAGATGCGATGTTGAACAAATGGACTCATGGAGCTTATGGTCTAGTGGGAAGGCAGACTTGGTGAAATCATGACATAACAAGAGGAACTTGCTCTAGATGTGGGGAGCAGGTCTAGGAAAGTTTCTCTGAGGAAATGTCTGAAATGAGCTCGAAAGGAAGAGGGGCCTGACTACGTAAAGAGACAGAAGGAACAGTACCTGCAAAAGCTCCCAGGGGGTGTGTGCCGAGCTAGACAGGCCTGTGTGGCTGTGGTGCAGAAAACAAGGGGGAAAGTGACTTAAAGCGAGCTCAAGAAGATAGGCTGGAGCCAGACCTCGGGGTCTGTGGGCGCTGTGCCGAAAGTCTGATCTTTTCCAGAGCAAGAAAAGCCCCTGAAGGGTTCCTAACAGGGATGGAGGAAGACATGACCTGATTTTGAGGACGGAAAGATTGCTTTGGCTGTTTTGAGAAGAAAATACAGAAGATGCAAGGGACTGGCTGTGGCAGTGCCAGTCAGTCATGTGTGTGAGCAAGGACGCCGGCCGGACTGGGCGGCACCCAGGGTGGGAGCTAGCAAGCCGATTCAGGAGCCACCAGCAGCGGAAATGATGGGGCTTGGTGCTGGGTGACAGAAAGGATGAGTGAGCAGTGGCGGGAGACTGAGGTTTCTACAACGGGGTGCTAGCTGCGAAAACAGAAAGGGGAGCAAATTAAGATGAAGGCCTTTTTTTGGTTTGGATATGTCAAGCAGGCAATTTAGATACCCACATTTCGGGCTCCAAGGACAGGTAAGGGCCGTGGATGACAGGTGTGAGCTGCTGGTGTACTGACAGCAGTGGCAGGGCTGTGCACAGACGCAGCCCGGTGAGTGTGGACGAGGCACTCAGGAGAGGCACAGGAGAAGGGGGCTCCCTTTCCCCATTGTAGAAGCCGAGTAATGCGGCTGAATCTACGAGACCCAGCGACAGACTGGCCGGTGGAGAGCAAGGAGGTAAGACTATCTGCACGGTCTGCTGGGGAAATGACTCAGGTCACCTTCTTCATTTCACAGAAGACGACCCTAGAAGCAGACAGGGATGGTGACTTGCCCATGATCAAACGAGGGGACTGTCGTAGTGCTATGCTCTTGTGCTCCTTCCTCCACACCATGCCCTATTGCCCACTTCTTTTTAGTCTACAAGGAGCTCACTTGAGGAAAGGAAGAATAAACGCAGCCAGGAACAAGGCTGTAGACCAAGTAAGCAGGTCTCACTTCTTGATATTTAGAAAATTAATTTATACCAAGAAAGAAGACATGCTAGTTAGGAACAGCTCATCTCTAATATGCAAATGCTTTTAACTTTTTAGAGCTGGAGCAGATTGCCGGCCAGGTTAACTGAGCAACAAGCTAGGAATGTGGACCCCCTAAGAGAGCTAGAGGCTGTGGTCCAGTACATCTGCCCCAGACACTTCCCCACACACCCTGGTGCAGACCTCCATCAGTGCGACCACCACGAACACGGCGCTCACACAGCCCAAATGAACCTCTCTGGAGAAGGCCGTCTGGACAACAGAAAGAATTGTTTTTAGAGTTTAAGAAAGCCTGGGTAATACGTCAATTTCTCCACCTGGCCACCTGATCTGTGGAGCAAGTCTTTTTTTTTTGAGCAAGTCTTTTAAACCCTCAAAGCTGCCATTCCCTCTCTATGAAACAGGAGCAATCATACCAGTGAGTCACTGGGGCCAGGAACTGTATCTCCTTTTGTGCCACTTCCCTTACCTACATTAAGGGGATAGTAAGAGAAGCTACTTCATGGAGCTGTTGTGAGAATTAATGAAGTTAAAGCACAGAAGTGCTTAGAACAGCGCCTGGCTCACAAGAGTCCTATAAGTATTAACGGTGGTGAGGACGAGAACACAGAGTACAAGGCTTGCCATCTAGCAGGTCTTTAACTAAGGAATTTTCTCCCCCATTCGGGTAGGACACTAACATGGACTGAATCCCGTGTCAGACGTGGGAGAGAGAGAGGAATAAAAGGTGTGATCCCTCTACTCTAAGAACCTGTAGGCCATGAAGGGAGGTACTCCCCAAAGACAGAAAGAGATCTAATATAGCAGGATAACTTTTGTACATAAAAGTTTCCATTTCTGTGAGGCAGAACATTCCCCAGCTTCGTGAAGGATGCCGCAGAGGGTCAGAGAGGTTAAGGTCACCCAATGTCACATGAAGCTGTGTCCGACTGCTGAGCCATGGGCTGCCAAAGAGTCCACACCAGCTCCTGGGCAAGGGAGGAGCTGTTCTGAGGGTCCTTTGACCAAGAGAACAAAGCAGGTCAAGTCTCTCAGGCAGAGACAAGGTGGCCAGAGCACAGTATAGTGTGGAAAGGGAAAAGAAGGATAAGCAGCCCAGTAAGTGGAAGTCAGCCCAGGCGGTGCTGCCTGTTTTTGTCCCAGCTGGTCTGGGACACCCCATACTGGGTCGTAGATACACGTGTCAGCTAGGGCTTCTGGAAACATCTGAGCCAGGGGTAAATCTGACAGAGAGTGCAGACCTTTCAGAGGTCTGCTCAAGAACCAGTTCTCTCCTTCCTCCTTCCTAAGCTGTAAGAGGAAAGTCTCCTAAATTCCTTGAGGTCAGGGACAGCATCTAATACATTTTTATCTCCGGGACTCAATACCAAGATGGGTAAGTACTAATAATTGTGTCAGGAATAGAGGCTTCTGAATGTCTTTTGCTTTAAGCCTGCAATTCTAGCAAATGGAGAATTACCTGAATTGGAATAAAATGACTACTATTTATAGAACACACAGGCCAGACACTGTGTTGGGTGCCTCCCACATTATTTGAAGCAAGTCTTGCGCCGTCACTTAGCAAGAACTACAGTGATGCCTCCGCTTCTTTTAGGGCCAGAAGTAGCCACTCACTCTTTTAATTAAAAGCAGAGTAGGTTGCAGAAGCCACGAAAGAAAAGGGAATGTCTAGAAATCAAGGGAGAGCTGGCCAGAGCAGCAGCCAAGGGCTGCAACTCTCAAACCCGACTATGTGCACTCCACACCCAGCTTAGCTGTTAATTAAAAATACAATCAGAGGCAAGTCACTGAACCTGTAAAATGGGCATAAACACAGCAACGGCCCCCCAGGGCTGTTACGAGGCTTGAGTAGGCTGTGAATGATGTAGAAAGGAACATGGCACACAGGAACGTCAGTGTTACTGCTATGGCCGCCAGGTCAAGAAGCAGCTTCCCCTTTGGGACAGGCTGACAGTGACAGCGGAGAACTTACCCAGATTCTCTGCCTTGTAGGTAATTTTGGTGGGTTGGCAGAAGGGCAGCGAGTAGTATTCATAAGGTAGCTGGGTTCGAGAGCTGGTGAGCTTCACAGCCTAGAGGGAGAATAGAGGCTGCTGTTCATCAGTCTGGAAACCCAGAGGGCTGTTTCAATAATCCTTCCCCATACCCACGTATCGTTGGGACACTTGGTAATATTATCAAATAAGCAAACGGACAGCAGCAGATCACAGCTGTAGTATACTAGATACTATACAGTCTACATTCTCAATTATTTCATGTTTCATTTAGTTTTAGACTACGTTACAGATTTTGTTTAAAATCACAACTAAATTCAATATATATTGAGAGACTGATATCCTCTGACCCTATAATTTCACTTCTGGATGTCTTTCCTAGGAAATAACTCCAAATGAGGGTAAACTTAAGGAACAAAGAGATTCACTCCCTACTCATAACCACAATGCTCTCCTATCCGCAGTTCCTAGAGCCCATCCAGCTTTCTCTCACTTCAGGCTCTGCGCCTGCTGCTCCTTCCTGCCTGACTCCATGTCCGTCTGGCTCTTTGTACATTTAGGTCCCAGCTTACAGTCCCTTAACTGGAAGTCCTAACTAGCTCATCTAAGGGAATCCTCCTCCACCATTTGCACTATTCCAACATGCACAGCTTCCAAAGTAACATGTCTGATAAAACATAATTATTTTGTTTACCTGTTTCTTTAAAAAAAAAAATCAGTCTCTTCCACTAGAATTTAAGACTTAGGCTCCAGGAGGACAAGGACCTACAGAGCCAAGCACACAACCGTGCTCATTAAATGTTTGCTTAGTGACCACAGAGAGGAAAAAAAACGGGAAAACAAGTATAAGCTCCCACGACGGGAAACTCATTAATAAATCATAATACACTCATTCAATGAATATTACACATCATTAAAAACAAGGTTTAAGACCACGAAGGAGAATGTTTAGGAAGCGATGCATGCACAGAGAATATAGCTCTGGAAATGGTGACACTCATAGGCAATGCCAAATCATAGATAAACAGAACTAATCAAAATGTCACAAAAAATAAATTCTGTTCCACATGCAAGTAAAATTATCTTTGCTATTTAGAAACTACCAACCATTCCTATGTACCATCTAAAAAAGTGTAAATACTTTTTAAAATCCAGGTCCACAAGCTTATTTTATTTATTTATTTATTTATTTATTTATTTATTTATTTATTTGACACAGAGAGAGATCACAAGTAGGCAGAGAGAGAGAGAGGAGGAAGCAGGCTCCCTGCCGAGCAAGGAGGCCGATGCAGGCCTCGATCCCAGGACCCTGAGATCATGACCTGAGCCGAAGGCAGAGGCTTTAACCCACTGAGCCACCCAGGCGCCCCAGGTCCACAATCTTTATTTAAAACTCGTACTTTGGAACTAGGGATTTTTTTGGTTTTGAAAGGACAGTATGGACAGCAACCCCCCCCCCCCCCCCCCAGCTGGTTCTGGGGCAGTATCCCATATTTAATGATTATTTGTGCAAAGAAATGCAAAAATATTCACTCTAAGTGGGATAAATAAAGTCAAACACTTTATGCCAAGTCTTGTCAATGAGAGCTTAGAAAACTGGGTTTCAGAGGTTTTTAGATGTTGGACTAAGGGACTAGGGCTACTATTAAGCACTTCATAAACTGCTTGCACCAAAATGGCCAAAAAAGCTACTGTCTACTCTAACAGCCCGTTATTTTGTGTTTCTTATATTCTCTCGTCCTAGAAAATCGAAAAAGAATCCATGTTACAAAGAGACTGAGTCCCAACTTTATGTTCCCTCCATCCCTCCCGCCTCCCCCACAAAGTGTACCCTCTCACACCCCCAGCCTGGCAGGCCTGGAAGCCAGAGCCACCTTCTCCTCCTGGTGCCACAAGCTTTGTTCTGGAGGGGGCTTTTGGCAGCAGCTCTAGGAGGAAGGGTACTGCAGTAGGTCAGAGACGGAGTAGTTAAAAGACTAAGCCTCACCACATGACCTCGGGTGAGGTGCTTTACTTCCTTGGGCCTGGGTTTCTGTTATCTGTAAAAAATACAGTAATTCTGTAAAATATACAGTATCTGCTTCAGGAGGTTCTTGGGGGGCATCTGAGTTAAGTCACACATATTGTCTGCATGTAAATAACCCTCAATAAATGTTACTTTAATTACTTTTCCTGAAAGTTACGAGTCTGACTGAGGAAGAGATGCTCACAGTAATGCAACACATATAATGTTGCATTTACTAATTAATTACTGCTTAGCTCTAAATAAACTTTTTAAAAAAGATTTCATTTATTTATTTATTTATTTAAAATGAGCAGAAGGAGGGGCAGAGGGAGAAAGAATCTGAGGCAGACTCCACACCGAGCATGGAGCCTGACATAGGGCTTGATCCCACGACCCCAAGATCATGACCTCAGCCGAAATCAAGAGTTGGGTACTCAACCACTGGAGCCACCCAGGCACCCCTAAATGTAGATGCTTTTTAATGGCCACTCATCAGAAGTATTTATCCACCCTGCCAGGCTGTGTACTGGGAGCTGGTAACACAGCAATGATCAGGACAGAGATGATCCTAGCTCTTTCAGAACCTGATTCCTAGCAGTTTTCACTTTTTTTTTTTTAAAACAAATTATTATTTACATATTTATCCTCTTAACTGGTTAATCCCCCCAGATAATCACAAGTTGTTGTGTGTGATGCCCTGAATAAGCCTGACATGTAGCAATTTTGTAATTTCATGAATACGTGGTGGCGAACACAGGGGCACGTGCCTGACGGCACACCCTCACAGCACACCCTCTGGCTGCTCCTTTGTGACCCTGCCTTCCGCTTCTCCTTTTAACACTGATGCTCTGGAAAAGATAAACACTTGATTTTCATGCAATCTTACCACTTTGCTTTTGCGCAGACCAGTAAAGACGTGGTTCAGCACAATAATGAGGGAAGAAATGTGTTTATTTTAGGAGCAGAGTTTATTTTCATGACCTTGTAAGTTTTGTTAGCCCTTTATACAAAATCACTAAGGGTCTAAAGGATCTCAACTACATGTTACTTTGTCAAGGGAGGAACAGTGTGGCGGTCAGGTAGCTGGGGATTTACGGAGGTGACAGAATGCCAAGTGTCCTACACTGTAAACACTGCACAGAGAAAAAAACCCAGAAAAATACCAAAGTATTAAAAGCGGTCATATTTGGGTGATGACAGAGGAGAGTCCCTTTGGCTGGGAGCCCGTGTACAAGGCTAGGCCCCTTCCCTTGTGGCAGTCTCTGTCCAGTGACAGGTTCATGGAGGGATACAGAGAACCAGTCCCCTTGCTTCAATTCGGAACAACTCCAAAGGACCACCATTCTAGTTCCAGAGCTTCCCACAGGCCTCTGTTGCACCACAGTTCACGGTCTCCCTCTGCCCAGTCCTGCTTCCCTCTGTGCCTCCCTGCCAAGTGCCGACCCTGAGAGCCTACTCAAGCTGTACCCCGTGTCTCCACCTTGGAGTCTGTGCCCCTGGGAAACAAGACCCAAGAAAATCCACCACCAACCCCTATCCCTGCTTGGGGTTCTGAGAAGGCCACCAACACAGTACACTGTCAAAGAGCCATCAATCCAGGAGCCAGCCTGCCCTCTGCCCCTGATCAACCATATCTTAAGTCACTCCTTCCTCACTGTCACCAGTTGACTGACCCACGGTGGGCATCTAGCTTAAAAAGCAAAGGCTCCTGGTTAAATGGCTTCTCTCTAGACTTGAACTGTTCATGCACCAATTTGCCTCATCTACTTACCATTGATTCTACCATGTATTTGGAACTGACTCATTTTTAGGGAAATACATTTGTTTAAGGAGCTAATACTGTATCGCTATTAAAAATGGAAAACCAATAGCAGCCACAGAATCGTGAGTTGAAAGAGTGGCTATGTTTCTTGATATACATTAAAAGAAAATAGGTATTAAAATAAAATAAATTTGTCATCTCATCTTTTTTTTTTCAAATTTTTACTTTTTTTTTTTTTAAGGATTTTATTTATTTATTTGACAAAAAGAGAGATCACAAACAGGCAGAGAAGCAGACAGAGAGAGAGGAGGAAGCAGCTCCCTATTAAGCAGAGAGCCTGATGAGGGACTCGATCCCAGGACCCTGAGATCACGACCTGAGCCGAAGGCAGAGGCTTTAACTCACTGAGCCACCCAGGTGACCTGTCATCTCATCTCTTAAAGTCATCTCATACACCAGCTCTCAGACAGGCAGGACACAGTCTGGAAAACCCGAATTAGAGAATCTAGCTGGTGACAAAAGCTGCAAGTGAAAACACAGAGACCCTAATAGGCTGTGTATGCACAGACAATCTGAGTCATGTGGAGAGAAGCTGGGATCAGAGAGGAGGATGGAGCCAATGAAACAGGGAGGCAGGCTGAGAGAGACAGAGACACAAAGACAGACAGACACAGACACAGACACACACACAGACACACACACACACACACACACCCTAGAAACAGAGACACATGTGAGGGTGAGAGGGAGAAACACAGACAAAGAAAGAACAACAACCAGAGCCAGAGCTGAAGAGAAAGACAGAGAGGGACACAGCAAGAACACACTCAATCAGGCAAAGTTGCAGACGGGAAGAGAAAGATGAAGAGGCAGAGCTCCTGGAACTGTGGGCTCCCGAGGGCACTCCCCACCTCACTCAGCCTGAAGCAGGCAGCAAACCTGTGTTTGCCACGGTGACTGGCATTGGCTTTTGTTCTCTGCAAGCATGGGAAGACCCGGACCATCTCACCAGCACATGGGCTCCATTGCACCTACCTTGTCCAGCATTGCACCTACCTTGATTTCTACAGCGTCGTTCTGGTGGAAGTTGATTGGCGCAACCCCAGGGACGTAGAAGGCATGTGTGTCACACGTGAGACAGAAAAGCAGCAGGGACCACGGCAACCAGTCCTGCTTGGAAGAAGAGAGGTCATAGTTGGAATGGGGGGAAGTAAGCCCCTTTCTGGGGCAGATCAAGTTAGAGCACCTTCACACCGGCTTTAACTGACCCCGTCTCATTCCCGCTCTTTAAGTGCTGTCTTCCAAACGCCCCCAGGAGTCTCGCAAGGCACTGATTCTGCACTTCCAGCAACGAGCCACAAAATGAGTGAAGTAATTAACACGGGGGCACGAGGGAAGACTTGTAAGACAGTAGCCAGAGCCCCTCACTTTCACATCAATGTTCTTTTTACCACTTCATGCTGGGTCACTCTCCAGTATATCTAGCAGGAAACAAAGCTCCATAATGCTTTCTTTCTCTCCATACAGCAAGAGGCTTACTTGGTCAGGATTATTTTCCTACAAGCCTTCCCCAGATTGTACTGACCTCATCACCTGCCGCTCTCCTCCTCACTCAGCCTCAGCTACACTGTTGTCTCTTGTCAGCAAGCCCTTCTCTACCCCTCAGGGCCATCACCTTTACTGTTCCCTCTGCCAGAATGCCCTTCCCACAGATACGTGCGTGGCTAACCTCATTCCTTATTTCATTCAGGTCTCTCTCAAATGTCAGGTCCCCAGAGAAGCCTTCACCACCAATCCAACCTAAAACAATGCCCTTGGGGCTCCCATTCCCCATCCTCCACCCCCTACTTCATTTCTCTTCACGGACTTTCTACATACAAGCACAGTGTGCACACACATCATCTTACGTACAACATGCATTTGTTTATTTGTGCAGTCTGTCACCCTCCACTCGAATGTGATCTCTGTGGGAGCAGTGACTGTGTGTCCCCAGGGCCTGGCACCCAGCAGGCACTCAATTAAAGGCAAGAAAGACCAATTACTGGCCTCAAGAAATGCACTCCATCAAAACATATCTTTCCCTTCATTAGCAACATGCTTCTCTCCCTCAAGGAACCAGAAGGGCTTCCTGATTCTTTCTCCCCACCTGATATGAACAAGGAACTCTTATCCAGACACCCAGATCCCAACTCACTGGTGTTCCTGTACCTGCCCGCTCTCTCCATCCCCTGGACTGCTGCAGCATTTCAGACCCTTGTTTCTGCCCACTGGCCACAGCCTTCTGACCACCTTGCCTTCACAGTCCCTCCATCCTTCAATTACTGCCACACACACACACAGACTCTCTCTCTCTCTCTTTCTCCCGCTGACGATTCTTTCTGGAGCTCAGTTTTATATGGATTCAGAATCACTCAAGGGGCTTGCCAAAAATGTAGACTCAACTGCATTTTTACCAGAAGCACAAGTTGGCTTTAATAGTGTAAGGTTCTGAGTTTGGTGCACTTTTTGTAGATACATAGCTTGGTCAAAGTCTTTTTTTTTTTTTTTTTTAAGATCTTAATTATTTTTGAGAGGAGAGAGAACAAGCACAAGCTGGGGAGAGGCAGAGGGCGAAGTAGGCTCCCCACTAAGCAGGGAGCCCCATGCAGGGCTTGATCCCAAGACCGTGGGATCATGACCTGAGCCTAAGGTGGACGCCTAACTAAGCCACCCAGACACCCCCAAAAACCTTTTAATATTAAAATAAATTTAGATTTACAGAAGAGTTGCAAAGCTATTGTGAGAATTCCCATACACTCTTTACTCAGTTTCCTCTAATGTTAACATCTTACATAACTGAGCAGCCAAGGCTTTTAAAAAATAACTAGCTTAAAAACATTTTGGAAAAGTAGCACATACACAGTAAATAATTCAAACACAGTACAAATGGGTATACTGTGAAAAAGAAATCTTCCTCCCACTTGGGCTCCCCATAGACAACAGCCATTACCAGTTCCCTGAAAATCCCTCTAGAGACATTTTACACGTTCACAAAGGGAAGGGCTCAGTAGTAGTATGTGTTTGCCTGGAATACAGCAACAAACAGAATTTATTCTTTCTTTCTGTGATGGAAAGCCTGCTGACTGTGGGCTGGCTGCAGCATCTGATTTCCTCTCAATCAGATAATTTCCTCCAATTGACCTGTTGTCAGAAGATTCTGGCCCTTCCTCCTTGGAACCCCGTGCTGGGCCTCACTGGCCAGTCTTTAGAAATACAAGTGCTTTGAGTGAAAGAAATAAGCCCTGTCCTTTTTGTACATAAGTTCAAGGAATTTCCAACTAAGATACAAGGAAAACAAATCCTGCACTACTGGCAAAAACTGCTATACAACTTTATTTATTTTTTAAAAGATTTCATTTATTTCTTTGACAGAGAGAAAGATCACAAGCAGGCAGAGAAAGGAGGAAGCAGGCTCCCCTCCGAGCAGAGAGCCCTATGTGGGCCTCGATCCCAGGACGCCGAGATCATGACCTGAGCTGAAGGCAGAGGCCCCAACCCACTGAGCCACCCAGGTGCCCTGTTTGTTTGTTTGTTTAAACAAAAGCACAACAATGTAACTCTGTATTTTTGAAAAATGATGCAGAAAACAGATAATCCTCACACAGAGATATGATCAACAAACCACAGATCAATTGATCTTAGAGGAAGGCTCAAGAGATGAAAAAGGGCAAAGGATATTTCCCTAATGTGCTACAATCTTTGAATATAAGTTGGCAACCAAAAGCAATTCAGAAGTTCAGTTTAGAACTAATGACTGCATTACAATGACACTGTCAGTTTTAGATATTAAAATGTCACAGTTTTGACATTCTTATATAGCTAGAGGGATAATTAGAATACTTCTGGGGAAGAAATTTAGCAGTCTATCAAAAGCCCCCCCAGAAAGTGTATACTCTGACCCTGCAATTCTACTTTGAGACATGTTAAGAAAAATATGGCAATACATAAAAGGATGTCCATCAAATGTTCACTATGATTTAATATAGTGAAATCAGGGGCACCTGGATGGCTCCGTCGGTTGAGCGTTGGACTCTTGGTTTCGGCTCGGATCACAATTTCAGGGTTGTGAGATCAAGCCCCGCGTTGTGCTCTACTATCAGTGCAGTCCTTTCTCTCTCTCTCTCTCCCCTCTGCTCCTTCTGCCTCTCCTCTCCCTTCACACATGTGCATGCATACTTTCTCATCCTCTCAAAATAATAGTAGTAAAATAAAAAGTAATAAACAAAATAGTGGAATCATTCATTATTTTTTTTAAAGATTTTATTTATTTGACAGAGAGATCACAAGTAGGCAGAGAGGCACACAGAGAGAGAGGAGGAGGCAGGCTCCCTGCTGAGCAGAGAGCCCGATGAGGGCCTCGATCCCAGGACCCTGAGATCATGACCTGAGCAGAAGGCAGAGGCTTTAACCCACTGAGCCACCAAAGCGCCCATTCACTATTTTTAATAGTAAAGTATCCAATATTAGTGGAATGGGTTAAATTATGGTATATTCACTTACCCATTTATACATGCATTAAAAAGGAAATTTAAAAAAAAAGATTTTATTTATTTATTTGACAGAGAGAAACACAGCTAGAGAGGGAACCACAGCAAGGGGAGTGAGAGAGGGAGAAGCAGGCTTCCCACCGAGCAAGCAGCCCGATGCGGGGCTCGATCCCAGGTCTCCGGGATCATGACCTGAGCCGAAGGCAGTTGCTCAACCAACTGAGCCACCCAGGCGCCCCAGGAAATAATTTTTTAAAAAGATTTTATTTATTTATTTGACAGAGAGAAACACAGCTAGAGAGAGAATACAAGCAGGGGGAGTGAGAGAGGGATAAGCAGGCTTCCTGCTGAGCAGGGAGCCTGATACGGGGCTCGATTCCAGAACTCCGGGATCATAACCTGAGCCCAAGGCAGACGCTTAACAACTGAGCCACCCAGGTGCCCCAAAAAGGAAACATTTTTTGAGTAGGAATGTTTAAGCTTTAGATTAAGTAGAAAAAGTGGGGGATAGAACACTGTGTAGCAGGATCACTTGCTTTTTAAAAAAGTTACCTTTCAGAAAATGTTTAGCAGGCAAAATGGATTATCTGAACAATGGACTTTCTTCCTTTCTGTATATCTCTATTTTCTAATTTTTCTTAGGGGATTACAAAGTATTTATATCACTGAAGAAAAATAATAGAATAAATCAGGCAAAAAAAAAATCACCACTCTAAACACCTATGTTACAGTAATTCTAGCAGGTCCTCTACCTGCTGGTCCCAGGATACCTTTCCATCAGCACTTCCCCCTTTTTCTTCTAAGCCTTCAGGAAGATCCTAAGATCATCTTGGCCCTTGGTGAACACACTTGGTTAGCTAAAGCTGTCTTCAAGCCTCTGCTCAAGCTGTTTTTGACACCTGCCCTTACCTTATTCAAGTTCTACCTACCCTTGAAGGTCCAGTGGAAATATTTCTTCAAGAAAATGTTTTCTTCCTTTAAGAAACCCCTCAAATCTCCACTAGGGGAATTATTCTTTTCCTTTCTTTACAAGGCACCTTGTAAATATCTCTATGATATCACTAGAGGAAGAGAATGGAAACTTTCCAATACCCAACTGAACTTTCACAACTATACATGTTCAAAGATTAGTACTTAAGTTAGCTGACACATATTTAAATACGTACTTGTCTCAGGCACTGCTGTAGTACATTTCCTGTTGAATGACGGTCATTTAAGTTTCTGTCATCTCTCCACCTGCACTAATTGCTTATCTAGTTTTATTATGGGAGTACACAAATTAATAGTAAGCACCAATAGGGGCGCCTGGGTGGCTCAGTTGGTTGGGCGGCTGCCTTCGGCTCAGGTCATGATCCCGGGGACCCGGGTTCGAGCCCCACATCGGGCTCCCTGCTCCGCGGAAGCCTGCTTCTCCCTCTCTCACTTCCCCTGCTTGTGTTCCCTCTCTGGCTGTGTTTCTCTCTGTCAAATAAATAAAATCTTTAAAAAAGTAAAAAAAGTCATGTTTTAAAAAAAAAATAGTAAGCACCAACGAACCTCTGATCTATAAAAATATAAAACCATCCACTCACAAAAGATTGATCACTATGGTTTGTTTGTTTACTAAGCTCTATGCCTAACGTGGGTCTGGAATTCATGACCCTGAGATCAACAGTCACATGTTGCACCGACTAAGCCAGCCAGGCTCCCCTGAATACTTTGTTTCTTAACCTTTGCTGTATCCCCTGTGAGAATGATTTTTTTTTTAATCCTCAAATTTAAGGAGTTATTGACATCTCCCAGCTTTCCACCTCCAAGGACCTAGTTTGAGACTCCCTGAGAACATCTATTTTATACCTTTATACCCTATCTGTACATCTAGGATAGTGGTAAACCTGATATGTATTATAGAAGTGGATTAAATTCCCAATCTAAACACAGAGAATGGCTGAATGGATACAACAATAAGATCCAGTGATATGCTGTCTACAAAAATCTCACTTCAGATCTAAAGATACACATGGACTGAAGATGAAGGGATAGAAAAATATAAGTGGTAACCAAAAGAAAGCAGGGGTGGCTAAACTTGTATCAGACAAAATACACTTTCAGTTAAAAATTGTGCCTAGGGGATATCTGGGTGGCTCAGTCCATTTGGGTGTCTGCCCAGGGTCCTGGGATCAAGTCCCGAATCGGGTTCCCTGCTCAGCAGGAAGCCTCCTTCTCCCTCTGCCTGCTGCGCGCGCACACACACACACACACACACACACACACTCACTCTCTCTCTCTCTCTCTCTCTCTCTGGCAAATAAATAAAATCTTAAAAAACAAACAAACAAACAAACAAACAAAAAAACAACCAAACCTGGGGCGCCTAGGTGGCTCAGTCGTTAAGTGTCTGCCTTCAGCTCAGGTCATGATCCTGGAGTCCCAGGATCGAGCCCCACATTGGGCTTCCTGCTCAGCAGGAACAGGAAGCCTGCTTCTCCCTCTCTCACTTCCCCTGCTATGTTCCCTCTCTAGCTGTGTTTCTCTCTGTCAAATAAATAAATAAAATCTTTAAAACAAAACAAAAAACCAAACCTGTGTCTAGAAACAGAAAAGGTCATTATATAATGACAAAAGGGTTAATTCAGCAGGAAGATTTAAGAGTTATAAATATATACATAGCCAACATCAGAGCACCTAAATGTATAAAGCCAATATTGACAGATCTGAAGAGAGAAATTGACAGCAACACAGCAACAGTAGGGGAATTCAATATCCCATTTAAAATAATGGCTAGAACAGCCAGACAGAAAATCAGTAACAGCTGACTCAAAAACACTACAGACCAAATGGACTTAATATATATGGAACCTTCCAACTAATAGCAGAAGAACACACATTCTTCTCAGGTGCACACAGAACATTCTCCAGGACAGATCACATGGTAGGTTCACAAAATAAGTCTTAACAAATTTAAAAACACCAAAATTATTCCATGTATCTTTTCTGATTACAATGGAATAAAACTAGAAATCAGTAACAAAAAATGGGAAATAGGCAAATATGTGAAAATTAAACAGCACACTCTTGAACACTGGGTCAGAGGAAATCAAACAAGAATTTAAAAGTACCTCAGACAAAAGAAAATAAAAATATGCCAAAACTGACAGAGTGCAACAAAACCAACACTAGGATTAAACAACTACATTAAAAAAAAATCCCAAAAAACCCAACTTCACATCTCAAGGCTCCAGAAAAATAATAAATGAAGCCCAAAGTTTGAAGAAAGGAAATACTAAAGATTAGGCAGAAATAAATAAAAAGAAGAATTTTAAAAATAGAGAAAAAAAACTTTACAATGAAGTGAATTGGTTTTTTTGAAAAGATAAAAATGAACAAACGAAAAGAAACAAAATGATAGCACCGAGAGAAAAAGAGGGAAGGCTCAAATAAAATCAGAAATGAAAGAGGAGATGTTATAACAGGTGCCTCAGAAAGAAAAAGGATTATAAACAATTATGCATCAACAAATTGGGTAACTTAGAAGAAATGGGTAAATTCTTAGAAACACATATAACCACCCAAAACAGAATCAAGAAGAAACAGAAAACTGAAACAGACCAATAAAAAAGGGGGACTGAATTAGTAATCTAAGACCTCCCTTCACAGGTGAATTCTCCCAAATGTTCAATAAAGAATTGATATTAATTCTTCTTAAACTCTTCTAAAAATAAAAGAGGGAATACTTCCAAATTCATTTTATGAAGTGAGCATTACCCCGATACCAAAACAAGATAAAGATAATATGAGAAAACTATAGGCCAGTATCCTTGATGAATACAGCTGCAAAAATTCTCAGTAAAACACTAGCAAGTTGAATTTAACAGCACATTAAAAGAAGCATACACCAAAATCACTTGCAATTTAAGGATGCAAGGATGGTTCAACATAAGCAAATCAATCAGTGTCATACACCATATTAATAAAATGAAAAAACCACACGATCATTTCTATAGACACAATAAAAGAATATGACAAAGTTCAACATCCATTCATGATTTAAATTCTCAATATAAACGGTATAAAAGGAACTTACCTCAATACAATAAAGGCCATATAAGAAAAGCTCACAGCTGACATCATTATTTCTTCCTAATCGAACCTTTTTCCCTCCCAGAAAGCCAGACACCAGACCTTTTTGCCTTATCGAAAATGTGATTTGAAGCCAGGGCAGAGGATTACAATCTCTTGCAGTCATCAAGCCAATTAAATCTAAGAAGTTACTCCAGTTCTACCTTCTTGTGAAACAGAATCCTTCAATCTTGGCAGAGAGATGTTGCCCTGCCCAGCTGAAGGCCTTGCTCCCTGACAGCTCGGCTTGCAGAGAGACGAAAAGCAAATCCTGAAATACCCAACAGGTTTCTGTTTCAAAGTCAAACCAAGGGTGTCTGGGTGGCTCAGTAGGTTAAGCCTCTGCCTTTGGCTCAGGTCATGATCTCAGGTCCTGGGATCGAGGCCCGAGTCGGGCTGTCTGCTCAGCAGGAAGCCTGCTTCCCCCTCTCTCTCTGCCTGCCTCTCTGCCTACCTGTGATCTCTCTCTCTCTCTCTCTCTCTCTGTCAAATAACTAAATAAAATCTTTAAAAAAAAACAAAAACAAAGTCAAACCAAAAGCACAAGTACACACACAAAAACCAAAAATAAATAAAAAGACAAAATAATGAGGGTAATATTCACTTTGGTGGGAAACAACACAAAAAAGCCACAAGAAGCACAGAGTCACTGAGCACCGGCCAAATAAGAACAAGGCCCTGTGGCACACAGTCCTTTTCACTTATGAGTCCCTACTTTGTGCCAAGTTACAAATGCTGGCTTACACGATTCCCACAGCTACAACTGCCTGGGGATTGCTGTCACCATTTCACGGATGACTGCTAGTTAACCCGAGACCCAGGATTAAATAACTTGCCCAAAGTCTGAAGGCAGAGGAACAGGCATGCTTTTTTCAGGCAGGTGAGCAGCATTAAAAGGTGATGAGTATGTAGCAAAGATCCTGGTAACAACAGCAGCTAACACTGACTGAATGATGATTATATTCTACTAATATTAAAAGATAGAGCTGGGGTGCCTGGGTGGCTCAGTTGGTTAAGCAACTGCCTTTGGCTCAGGTCATGATCCTGGAGACCTGGGATCAAGTCCCACATCGGGCTCCCTGCTCGGCGGGAAGCCTGCTTCTCCCTCTCTCACTCCCCCTGCTTGTGTTTCCTCTCTGGCTGTGTTTCTCTCTGTCAAATAAATAAATAAAATCTTAAAAAAAAAAAAAAAAGATAGAGCTATCCAAACTGGTACTGGAGAAGACAGAAAAGATTTAAACATACAAACTGAAATAGAAGTGTAGAAGCAAATACAGATATACTTTTAAATATTTTATTTTATTTTTTAGAGAAGAGGGGAGAGAGCAAGAGAGAGAAAATCGCAAGTGGACTCCACACCCAGTGCAGAGCCTGACGTGAGGCTCAATCTCCCAACCCTGAGATCATGACCTGAGCCAAAATCAAGTCAGATGCTCAACTGACTGAGCCCCAATACAGATATACTTTTAAACAATCTTGAGATTTGTCTCCCTCTCTGGTTTCGTCTTGTTAATCTCAGGAAAGAAACTGAGGGTTGCTGGAGGGGGAAGGGAAGTGTGGGTATAGGGTGTCTGGGTGATGGACATTGGGGACGGTATGTATTGTGGTTGAGTGCTGTGTTGTGAAAGACTGATAAAACACAGACCTGTACCCCGAAACAAATAACACATTATATATTAATAATATTTAAAAAAAATCTTGACATGGAAATTTTCCTAAGAATGAAACAAACCCCAGAAACTATAAAGAAAAAGGAGGGGCGCCTGGGTGGCTCAGTGGGTTAAAGCCTCTGCCTTCGGCTCAGGTCATGATC
>PITA01001196.1:63621-182741 GCA_004023965.1 Spilogale gracilis | reverse complement strand
AGGGAGCCCGATGTGGGACTCGATCCCAGGTCTCCGGGAACATGACCTGAGCTGAAGGCAGTCGCTTAACCCACTGAGCAACACAGGCACCCCAAGAAGGAAGAAAATTTTATTTTATTTTATTTTATTTTATTTTTTAAAGATTTTATTTATTTGACAGAGAGAAACACAGCTAGAGAGGGAACACAAGCAGGGGGAGTGAGAGAGGGAGAAGCAGGTTTCCCGCCGAGCAGGCAGCCTGATGTGGGGCTCGATCCCGGGTCTCCAGGATCATGACCTGAGCTGAAGGCAGTCGCTCAACCAACTGAGCCACCCAGGCGCCCCAGAAGGAAGAAAATTTTAAAAATATATGTATCATAGACAAAGGAAAACATGATTTGGGTAAAAATATTTACCAAACACTTAACATAGGACTATTCCTTTGGTATACCAAGAGCTCCTATAAACCAATCAAGGACAATAACTCAAAAGAATATGAATGGGCAGTTAAAAAAAAGTTCAAAAGACCAAACACAAAAAGATGGTCAACATCATTCATAATTTAAAAAATGCAAATCAAAATAATGGCATCTGATTTTTTTTTAATTTATTAGAGTCACAAAGCCTTAAAAAAAATCTGGATATATAAGATACAGGTAAACTGGTACAGTGTTTGGGGAGGGCACTTTTGTCCTCTATAGTAAATGGAAGGTAGAACTATTTTCGAAGGACTGCCAGCGTAAAGTATAAAATTTTATAAAGTATAAAATAAGTAAGATGCACAGCAGTGTGTGTATAGTATAACCTCATGTATCTAAAAACATTTTTTAAACTTGTACCAAAGCCAAAGACATCAAAAGAAACAGAAACTTACAAATAGTCCTCATGAACACAGATGGAAAAAAATCCTTAACAAAATATCAGCAAGTCACATTCAGCAATATATAAAAAGGTTCACACACCATGACCAAGTGTGGTTTACTCTAGAAATGCATGGTTGGCTCAATATCTGAAAATCAATGTACTACACCATATAAATAAAGGACAAACCACACAATCTTCACAAAGAAAAAGCACTCAACAAAATCCAACACGTACTCATGATAAAACCTCCCAACAAATTAAGAATAGAAAGGAACTTCTTCAATCAGATAAAGAGCAGCTATGAAAAACCCAGAGCCAACATCATATTTAATGGTGAAAGAACTAAATGCTTTCCCCCAAGATGACTGACAAAGCAAAGATCACTCTTGCCATTTCTATTCAACACTGTGCTAGATAAAAACAAATAATGTGCACTGAAGCAAATAAGTCATTAACTGGCACCCGTATTGAAAAAAAAGTAAAGAAGCTTTTATTTGTAGATCACATATCTTGTATTTAGAAAATCCTATGGAACCCCCAAAACAACTACTAGAACTAATAAAGTGAGTAAGGTCAGAAACTACAAGATCAACATATAAAAATTAATTGTATTTCCATATACTAGCAACAAACCCAAAATTAAATTAAGAAAATAGCTCCATTTATAATGCCTTCAAAAAGAATACGATATTTAGAAACAAATTTTTTAAAAAGACTTGTATACTGAAAATTACAAAACATTCTAAGTTAATTGGAGAGACATTCCATTTTCATGGATTGGAAGACTCAATATCAACAGGATGACAAGTCCTCCCGAACTGATTCAAGGCAATCCCTATCAAAATCTCAGTAGGCTTTTTTGTAGAAACTGACAAGACAACCCTAAAATTATTTGGAAACACAAAGGGCCCAGAACATCCAAAACAACTTTTAAAAATGACAAATTCTAATCTTACTGTATTTCTAAGCTTATTATAAAGCTACAGTAATCAAGACAGTGTGGTAAGGCTCTGCATAAAGATCAATGGAACAGAATTAAAAGGCCAGAAATAAATCTGTATGTTTATAGTAAATTGATTTTCTTTTTTTTCTTTTTAAGATTTTATTTATTTATTTGTCAGAGAGAGAGATCACAAGTAGGCAGAGAGGCAGGCAGAGAGAGAGGGGGAAGCAGGCTCCCTGCTGAGCAGAGAGCCCGATGCGGGCCTTGATCCCAGGACCCTGAGATCATGACCTGAGCCGAAGGCAGAGGCTTTAACCCACTGAGCCACCCAGGCGCCCGTAAATTGATTTTCAACAAGTTGCCAAGGTAATTCAATAGGGAAAGGAACGCCTTTTCAACCAATGGTCCTTGGACATTTGGGTAGCAGCATGCAAGGAACCTCACATCATACACAAAATTACCTCAGAATGTATCTCGGACCTAAACAGATAAGCAAAAACTATAAAACTTTTAGAAGAACAGTTATGAGAAAATCTTTGTGACAAAGATGTCTTAGATACAACACCAATAGCACAATCTATATTTAAAAAACCGATAGGGGCGCCTGGGTGGCTCAGTTGGATCGGGCTCCCTGCTTAGGGAGAGTATTTAGAAAATCCTATGGAACTGTTCTCCCTCTCTCACTCCCCCTGCTTGTGTTCCCTCTCTAGCTGGGTTTCTCTCTGTCAAATAAATAAATAAAATCTTTAAAAAACTGATAAAATGGATTTCATCAAAATTTAAAACTTTTACACTGCAAAAGATGTCATTAAGAAAATGAAAGACATGGACCTAGAGGGTATTATGCTAAGTGAAATAAGTAAAACAATGATAAATATCAAATGACTGCACTTATACATAGAATCTAAACAACAAAACAAATGAATAAACAAAACGGAAACAGACTCATAAATACAGAGAACAAACCAATGGCTGCCAGAGGAGGTGGGATGAGGGGATGGGCAAAACAGGTCAAGGGGATTAGGAGGTACAAACTTTCAGCTATAAAGTCAGTCAGTCTAGGGGCTCCTGGGTGACTCAGTTGGTTAAACGTCTGCCTTTGGCTCAGGTCATGATTCCAGGGTCCTGAGATCAAGCACCGCTTCAGGTGCTCTACTCAGTGGGGAGCTTGCTTCTCCCTCTCCCTCTGCCTGCCATTCCCCCTGCCTATGTGTTCTCTAATAAATAAATAAAATCTTAAAAAATAAAATAAGTAAAGTCATGAGAATGTAAAGTACGGCATAGGAAATACAATAAAAATACTGTAGTATTATAATACCTTTGTATGATGGCAGAGGGTAACTACACTTACAATGGTATGCATTTTGTAATGTATATAAAATATCATATTACCATGTTGTACAACTGAAACTAATATATCGTATGTCAATTATACTTCAATTTTTAAAAATAAATTAAAAAAAGAAAATGAAAGGCTACAGACTAGAAGAAAAATCTTTGTAAATCACGTATCTGATAGAGGACTTGTATCCAGAGTACATAAAAAATTCTTACGGGGTGCCTAGGTGGTTCAGTCGGTTAAGTGTCTACCTTCGACTCAGGTCATGATCCCAGGTTCCTGGGATGGAGCCCCACGGTGGGCTCCCTGCTCAGCGGGAAGTATGCTTCTCTCCCTCCCTCTGCTGCTTTCCCAACTTGTGCTCCCTCTCTTCCTCTCTCTCTCTCTCTTTCAAATAAACAAATAAGACCTAAAAAAAAAAATTCTGCAACTTAATGGTGAAACAAACAACCTAATTTAAAAAACTGGCAAAAGATCTGTATACACATTTCACCAAAGAAGATATGCAACTGACTAATAAGCACGAGATGATGTTCAGTATCATTGATCATTGGGGAAATGCAAACCAAAACCACACCAGGCACACTATACATCCATGAGAATGGCTAACCTCAAAGACACGGACAATAGCAAGTGTGGACAAAGATGGAGAAACTGGAACCCTCACATACTGATGGGAATATAAAAGGGTACAACTATGGGATAGTTTGGCAGTATCTAAAAAGTTAAACATAAACTTACCATACTACCCAGCAATTCCAATCCTAGGCATTCACCCAGAAAAAGAGAAAAGAGTTGTTCATATAAAGATTTGTACATGAATATTTCTCATAGCTTTGATCAAAAAGTCCAAAGCTGGAAACAATCCAAATACCCATCAATGGGTGAAGGGAGAAACAAAATGCAGGACTGTCATGCAGTGGAATAGTATTCAGCAATAAAAAGTGAACTACCAATTCCTGTTACAGCACTGACAAACCCCATATACATGGTATGCCAAGTTAAGGACGCCAGATGCAAAAGTCTATATGGTGTATGATTCCACTTATGTGAAATGCCCAAGACAGGCCAATCTAGAGACAGACAGATCAGTGGCTGGCTGATGTGGGAGCACTGACTGACTCCAAGTGCCAAGCCCCTGGCTGTAAGGGAACCTACTGGGGTGAAAGAAATGTTCTAAACTTTGTGTCACTGTGATGATGATTGCACAAGTCTACACATTCACTACAATTAATGAACTATATTCACTGAACACTATATTCACTGAACTATATTCACATACACACTTAAAATCAGTCATTTGAATGATAAATTAATGAACTATGTTTATTGAACTATAAACTTCAAATCAGTCATTTGATGGTTAAATGACACCTTTATAAACCTGAAGAACAAAAAGAACTAGCTCAAACTTCCTGTGACTCTTTCACTTCATTATCTCTGCAGCCCAGACAGCCTGACAGAAGATGTTTGACACATAGTTTATTTCTGCAAGGAAGCTGTGGAGCAGCAAAATACCTGCTTCTTGGGAAATTCCTTTTTGTCTTCCTTTAATTTTCAACTGATCATCATAGGAACTTCCACGTGAAATTCAGTCTGAAAAGCCAAATAGGTATTTAGCAAATGCCTGCTCAGAGCCAAGAAAGGAGTGGGAGTCCTAAAATATTAAACCAGCCCATTCAACATTATTTTGCTTCACTTGGTTTCCAAGTCACAAGACAGCAAGGCAGCAGGTCAAGAAGCAAGCTCATAGCAACCTAGAAGCCTTTCACGCAGTAATCTAAGACCTCATCACTGGCAAAGATATGGGTGACCTGGAAAGTTATAAAGCTCAAGAGACACAAGAATCAAGGTCTTGGGGCGCCTGGGTGGCTCAGTCGTTATCTGCCTTCAGGTCATGATCCCAGAGTCCGGAGATCCAGCCTGGCATTGTGCTCCCTGCTCGGCAGAAAGACTTCTTTCCCCTCTCTCACTCCCCCTGCTTGTGCTCCCTCTCTAGCTGTGTTTCTCTCTGTCAAATAAATTAAAAAAAGAATCAAGGTCTTGCCCTCCCTATCTATTTTATTCTTCGGGGGCTGAGCATGCAGAAAATACTCTCCCAAGAGCCCAGTGAAGAACTGCTAGGACTAAAAAGTACCCCTCACCTCCTAAAATTTGCTCCATCCAGTTTGAAAGGTGTGAACAATGAACGTCTTCAAAAAAAAAAAAAAAGAAAAAAAAGTAGTTTCCTCCTGTGAACGAAAAATCAGTTCATTCACTCTCCTTTTTCTATGGCCAGAAGTTAACCTTTTCTCTTGTGGAGCCCCTTGCCTTGCCATCTTCTTTCCCATAAATAGCATCACCTAGCAATTGAGTCCGGCCTGTCTGGATAGCCTTTCTCTTCCTGGTTCCTATTCCATGCATTTCCTACCACAAAGCAACACCTTCCTGAACAGGAAGCTACATTCTTCTATTTCCTTCTCAAAGACACAGTCACCCTTTTAAGATCATGGAGTAACTGCTCCCCCAGATAAAGAAAAAAGAAAGAAAGAGAAAGGCTGTGGGGCAGTTTGCCAACAGTTAACTGAAATCAATTACCCAATCAGTTAGAGCTCCCAAGACTTCAACCACACATGCAAGATGGCAAATGATAGCTCAGAACGACTTACAAGCCCTCATGGAGTTAAAGAACTCGCAGAGGAAAAAAAGAAGAAGAAAAAAAAGCAACCAAACTAGGTACAGGAGGCTCTGAAAATGTAGCCTTTATTTCAGAGCCCAGAGGTACAGAGTTGCCGTTGAGCAGAGATAAAAAGAAAGACTCCAAGCTGTTCTTTGGGAGTAGGGAAAAACCCGCAGCCAGCTATTGAAGCCCAAGTGAAAGTAGTTAACTACCCTCACCGAGCCAGAGACAACCCAACTAAACCTTGAGGCCAGAAAGGGCTGAAATAAAACACAAGAACTGCACTGACCTTCCCTCTCCCCTTTGGGCATTTATAAAAGAATGCTCAGTTAGTTGAAGCAACCGGTTTACATGCTTTGCCCCTGGAAGATTTCAAACCTTGCAATAGAAAAATTACAGAGAGCTCTCTTTGTGCCAGGCACTCTCATCTCATGTTTTATTTAATAATTCCAATAATCTTTTAAGGACAGTGTTACGCCTCAGTTCAAAAGTAAGGAAACTGATTCTGTATGGGATAATAGGTTCTGAAGCTAGATGGTGGAGGACTGCACAACACAGTGAACTGCCACCGGACTGCACACTTCAAAAACTTAAAACGATACCTTTTGTCATATACATTTTACCACACACTCACAAAGATTTTTAAAATAGTTAACTGCAGTTTTTTAAAAAAAAAACAGCTTGTCCAAAGTTATGAAATCAATCACAGTGTCAGATGCTAGCCCAGATCCTTAGACCAATCCTCAGTTTCTTCACCTGTAAAATGGGCTTTTGTAAGCATCACATGGAATATTGGATGGGCATATGGTTTATCAACTGAAATGCATCGTGTGAGCAGAAATTTTTCCCTTGAAATCAGGTCACAAAGGGGATTACCACACACCTTCAATAGCTTTTGAATCAGCATGTCAGAGTAGGAAACACTTTATAGAGAGACAGTCTTATTCAGGGCTTGCAAATTCAAACACTTTGCAGGACCTTCCAAGTGACCTAAATGGCGAGACCGATCCAGAGATCAATATAGGAGGGCGCCGAGAAGGAAGTGATGAGCTGGGCCCTGTGTGAGGAGTGTCCCTGACAGGGAATCTGGGCTCAAATTCCCAAGAGAAAATGAAAACCTATAAGCTTTTAAATGTGAAACCTCCCACTTAAATGCTGGCAACCAACTCAAAAACTGTTAAGTCTGGTGCCAGTCAAAACCAAACCAAATCAAACCAAACAATCAAGTCCACATGAAGATGTGGTCCACGGACTGCCAAACTTACAGGATCTGACGTACCATGAGTAGCAACTCAGGCCCAGAGACAGTAAGTGACCTGCCAGGGCATCCAAACTCACTTCTAAATTGGCTTAAGAATTCAGTTCCAAATTGTGCTTTGGTTTTGCTTTTTTAACAGCTGCTAGTAGCACTTAGCATTATCCTCTGAATACAAAACCTGGGGACTTCAGAGGGTGGGAGGCCTGTCAGTTTAATGCTCAGGCATAGGTGAGAAATCATGTTAGGAAGGCAGAGAAGGAAGCAATGAAGAGGACTGAGGTGGAATTGAGAAGTTGTGGATGTCCCTAACAGTGCCCCATCTGGGAAACACTAGAGTCAGCAAATGGTTCAGGGATCAAAGCAGGTTGGGGGGCGATAGGTGGCCATCATTCGTCTGTGGCCAGATGGTTCTGCTCATCCTGGGTCCTTCCCACCTTCTTGCCAGTGCCCAGAGATCAAAACTCGACCTTCTCCAACATTCTGCGACCCCTTTCTTTAATGCCAAGATCAAAGGGGAACTTTTGTCCAAGTTGTGAAAGAGAAACCAAGAGGCAACTTAATGTTGTCTCAGCCTCCTCTGTACTTCCTGAGAGGATGAAGCCCTCCTTTAAAGGGACTGCTCGGAGACACACATCTGAACCAGGGCCTGGTGTTGGCACCTTAGCTCCAAGGACACAGCGGCGCCTGCAGAATTCATGCCAGGGAGGGCAACTGGAGAGATCGAGGAGACAACACAACCAATACATAGCAGCCTGGAAAGACTACAGCAACTATGGCCATGGAAAACAAACTTAAATTTGAGTATTCTAAACTACAGAATTGTCAACCTGAAATTTTGAAACCATCAAGTCCAAACCTTCATTTCATATATAATGTATGTGGCTACGGACCAAAAACGCCAAACTAATTTGTCCCAGGCCACACGGTGGATCAGTGTCAGTGCTGAGACTAAGCCCTAGACTGCTGGCTGCCACTCCGGGAACTCAATCCTCCATGGGCTGATCCTAATTCACACGTGAGGCGCAGACAAGACGGCAACTTCCCCCACACAGGACTGGTGCCAGAGTGCAGGCCCCCTACCTCCTGTCCTCAGTCCTCCACCATCTAGACTTTGTCATAAGAAAAAGTTCCTGGGCTTCTGACTGGGGCTTTGGGGGATGCCTAGCTCTGCCTCCATCTGCTCAAATGAGCCTTGTGGTCATTCAATCCACTCCCCTGCCTCTGGACTGGATCAAACCCAAATAACCTCAGAACACTGTCAAGTGACCTAGCAATTCTACTCCAGGTATACGCCCAAGAAAACTGAAAATATGCATTCCCACAGAAACACATATGTGCACATAAATATTTACAGTAACACTCACAACCGCCAAAAAGTAGGGAAAAAAAAATCCCAATGTCTATCAATAGAGAAAAGGCTAAACAAAACGTGGTGTATCTGCACAATGGAATATTATTCAGCCACAAAAAGGAATGAAGTACTGACTCATGCTACAACACAAACTTTGAAAACATCCTGATGTCTAAAAAAAAAAAAAAAAAAAAAAAAGCCATATACACAAAACACCACATATTCTCTAATTCCAGTTATAGGAAATGTCCAGAATAGGCAAATCTTCTACAGACACAAAGTAGGTTAGTGGTTGCCAGCGACTGAGGAGAGTGAAGGGTGGGAAGTGACTTGCTAAAGTCACTTTTTGGGTGACTTTTTGGGTGATGAAATGTTCTAGAAGTAAATGGTGGTGAAGGTTGCACAACTTTGTGAATATATATAAAAAACCATCATACTGTCTACTTCAAAAGGGTGAATTTTAGGGTATATGAATTATATCCAATAAAGAATGGAAAAAGATAACACGTGGCCAATATGGACAATAATAGATGTGAGAGAAGCACAGTTTTATTCTCCAAATGGAGGTTTCCAGCCTCCTGCGATGCCTACAAGTTGTACTCAGAGGACACTTTCCTAGTTCTACCAAAATAACAGACCCTAGATCATATGCTATATGCTCAGTAGTTCCATAAAGAATGAGATATGAGCCTGCCTCTCACCTAAGACCCAGGTGGATTAACTCAGTGTCCTGTAACTTTATACCTAAATCCAGGGTAGGAGGAAAGCAGGAAAATGAGGGAGGAATTGTTTTCTCTCTAAATCTCCTGCTATGGAGGGAAGTTTTGGCCCCCAGGTTCAGGAAACACCCGCTGTGCTAACACGCCTGGCAGGTGGCAGCGCAAACCCTGGGGTAGAAGAGCCACTGACTGAGAAAAGCGAGGGAGGGAAAAGCCCATTAAATATCTCTAGAAACTTGTACCCATAACCTTAACTTTCTTTTTCGTTTTTTAAAGATTTTATTTATCGGAGATAGAGTGAGAGAGAGAGAGCAAGCAAGAGAGCATGAGACAGGGGAAGTGGCAGCTAGAGGGAGAAGTAGGCACCTCCCTGAGTATAGGATCATGACCTGAGCCCAAAGATAGCCACTTCACCAAACCATTCAGGCGCCCCCCAACTTTTAAAATATAAAGTACAACCCAAAAAGCCAGCCTGTTCCCACGGTCACTGAATCCACTAGCTTAGTTCCTCTTTGGCTGTATGAATTGCCACAGAAACTCATACACCCAAAGCAGATCCACCCCCCCAATCTTCACTAGTTGTTAAACAATTAATGTATACAAGGGTGTGGGGACTGTTCTGACTTCCGTGTAATAGAGTGCTTGACACAGGGCAAAACTCAAGTCTATCTGGGACCCTACTTGGCCTGTTACACAAATCCTTCTGTAATAAATTCACTTCCACCCATTTTCACTATTGCATCAAACAAAGTTTCTCATGTGCACCCTTTTAAGCTGGCCTCTGTGGGTGACTGTATACATTACATCGGTCAGTTCCTTAAAATCAGTTACTGTATCCACCACAAAAGCACAGGACAATACTCTCAAGTGACGTGGCATACGCTGAATCGCCATGCTTTCCACTGAGCTTGTAATAAAATCCCAACTGCTTGTCATGGTTTTCTGCAGGCTGAAAGCAAGTCGGATCCCCTAATGCAATGTTCCGGAGGGGTGGGAAGGGGAAGCACCCTAATAGAACAGTCTATTTCAAAATGCAGCCCACAGACTGCAAACTGCAGACGACAATCCATTGCAATTACAGGCATGCTTTTAGAAACACAGCAGCTCCTGCCTCTCTCCAGTTTCATCTTGTGTCAGTCCCTCCCACCCTTACCCATGCTTCAGCCCCTCCAGCCTTCTGTGTTCCTCAAATATACCAAGCTCTTTCCCACATTGGTCCTTTACACTTGCGATTTCCTTTGCCAGGAACACGCTTTGCCTTGCTGGTTCCTTCTTGTCAGGTCTCAACTCATATCACCTCTGAAAAGACTTCTCTGACCATTTAATCCAAAGTAGTTCTGTCATGCCATTGCCCCAACTACTATCACTTCGCCTTGCTGTCTTCACAGCATTTGCCACTATCTGACGTTTATCTTGTCCATCTACTCGTTGACTTGTTCACCACCTGTCTCCTCAGACTAGGAAAGCTCCACAACGCTGGGCATCTTAACCCTCTACTTCACAACCACACTCCCAGGTCTTGGCACAGCGCAGGCACTTGTATATTTGTTAATCAAATCAATGTGTGTCAGAAATATGTATTGCTAACTTATTACCTCTTAAAAACCTCTGAACGGGGGTGCCTGGGTGGCTCCGTTGGTTAAGCAACTGCCTTTGGCTCAGGTCATGATCCCGGAGACCTGGGATCCAGTCCCACATCGGGCTCCCTGCTCGGCAGGAAGCCTGCTTCTCCCTCTCACTCCCCCTGCTTGTGTTCCCTCTCTGGCTGTGTTTCTCTGTGTCAAATAAATAAAATCTAAAACAACAACAACAACAAAAAAACCAAACACCTCTGAATGGGGCAGGGATTACCCAGTGCAACGTTATAAATGCCACTTTATTGAACTTTTTCCTTACGGCAAGGGAGGGTGTGGCTTTTCCTGTTACATTCTTACATCATTCTTGTTCTGAATGTGGTCCAGAAAAAATCTGGTTTCAACATATCACTCATGGTTTAAACTGAAGTCTGACACCACAGAAATCAGACAAGGCTGGGAAATCTTTCACTCGACCTCAGGTTCTAAATAAGGAATGCCTCATTAAACAAAAAGGGTGGTATCTGTTGGTTGATAGGACGGAAACTTACTGTCCGCCAAGAACCTACTCTTCTTTGAAGAAGGCCAACACCAAAGAATTTAAACAAAAATGTGCCTCTGATAAAGTCAATTGTTGCCTCCTTTCCCCCTGTTTTTTCCTATGCATTCATTCCTAGGATGAAATTATCTGCTGAGGAAGCAATATGCAGGAAGACCTAGAAAATCGCTCTGGCCAAAATGACTTCAATTCTGGTTCTGGTCTTCTGACAAGCAGAATGTGAGCTGAGCTTCTGGAAGCAAGGCTACTCCTTCATAGGTCTGCTTTCAGGGTTCTGACCCACTTTCCAGGTACAGCTCTTTAACCTGCATACTTATCCACACACACAGCCTTCATCCTAAGAAGCTCTATTCTAATGAACCTTTTCCCTGAAGAGCTGTGTGGCCCTGCAGGGACACCCAAGAGGAAGGCAGCCAGACAAGGTTAGTAGAGTGTTTTTCAAAACACAGTTCACCTGCATATAGTCCATAGATCACCTGCATCACAATCACTGGAGTGCTTATAATAGTGCAGATTCCTGGGCATCACCTAGACCTACTCAATTAGAACTCTGGGAGTGGGGCTCAAGAAACTGCATTTTTAACATGCCTCCCCCCCCACACACACACCCCGAGAGTCTTATGCACAGTGAAGTTTGAGAACCAATGGGATAAAAGCTCCACAGGAGGCAGGCCGACTGCTTATTTAGATTAGACCGCATAAATGTTTAGGAAGGGTCTAGAGATAGAAAATGGAGGAGAAGGGTGTAAAGGCACACTCCAAGGTAGCGGCAGTCAAGACCTGTGCGCGATGAGAACAGTTGTTGAAGGTGGACACGAGGACAAGGCTCTGGAAAGGATCTGTGACTGGGCTTGGGCTGGGAGGCTGGTCAGAGGTGCGGTCGTATCCGCGGACTGGTCAGGACAGACGGCGGAACGGGGAGAGCAAAGTCTGGACGTAAGGAGGAGGAGCGAGGGTGGGAATAATAGGGGGCTCTTCGGAGGGATCGGGGCTGTGAAGTGAAAATTAGGAAAAGGGGGTCAGAGGAGGCGGAGACCAAAGCAGTTATAGGAACCGGACGGTAACCGAGACCTTTCCTCCTACCCAGTGCTTCCCTCAAAACTCCAGGCCTTGACAAGCCCGAGTGCGGGGCCAGGGTCGGGGAGGGGGCGTTTGGAAGAGACAAGCCCAGTCAGGGGCGTCTCTCAAGCCTGAGCTAGGGGTCCCGGAGGTGGCTTGGGCCAGGCATGGGGCGCTGGAAGGTCCTGGGATCCCCCGGAGAGCCCTGCTCCAGGTCTGGCTCCCGGAGTCTCCTTCACTCACCATCGCCGCCGCCATCTTGGATCCACGTGTCGCCGTAATGACGTCAGCGGAAGTGGTATTTCCCTGGTTACAAAGTTTAACTCCGCTGGGTGCCGTCTGGCAAACTCTCCTGTAGTCGTGGTCAGCGGAGGGGCGAGAAGACTTCGCTCCTGATCGGCAGCCTGGTCAGTGCAGTGAGGTCGCTAATTAGGTGACGAGCAGATGGTGTAACTATGGGAGCCATATTAACTCCTGGCAGAAACTCCTCCTTCTTCTCCTCCCGCCTCCCTCCGCCCCCGCCCCCGTATTGTGGGTATTGAGGGTGTGTGTAAACGTACTTGTTCTCTGGACGCCATCTTTATTATTGGCAAGAAGACCCGTTGCCAGGGTTACCTGAGGCCTTAATTTGATGATGGGATTGGTACCAGGGCTCCAACAGCCCAACTCCGGGAATAATTTGTAATTAAATATATAATTATTTGCTTGACTACTTATATACTCTCTAATAGATTGTGATACCTGTAAGGGTACGATCCTGTCTTTTATTTAACCTTACTTTACCTTATTCTCATTGGCAAAATAGGTAGGAGATTATAAATTTATGATGAGGATTCAATGACATAATGTTACATAATATGTATTCAATTAATAATTGTCATTATACATTTATGTATACTTCTTCAGGTAGATGGCAAGTGCCCAATACAGTACACTACTTATTAAAGGAATAAATGAAAAGCTGTGTATTTAGTAGAGGAAGACATCTTTGAATGTGGACCTCACCATGGTCTGGTTAGCTAAGTGTGTGACCGAGGTAAGTCACTCAATCTTCCTAAGCCTCTATTGCCGATATCTGAAAAGGGGAATCAGAGTCGCGGTGTTAAAATTGGGAGAGACCAAAAAGTTCATTTGCTTCAATGTATCACTGTAATGTGGATACATTACTGGTGCTACCAGTGACTATTTCAAAAAGTTGTTAAAAGGATAATAATGATTAAAAATAATCAGCACTTACTGAGCATTTGCTGTGTGCTACAGCCCTTAGCATTATGCTAAAACCGTCCATAAGACTCTTACGTGATCATACCTCTTGGAGGGGGCAGTTGAACTCTGATCCCCACCTATGAATGCCATTCTAGTGGATTGTCCACAAAGATAGCTGCCAACAAGTCCTCCTATTTTACATGAGCATGCTGTTTCTCCCATCAGGAGGGGGATTCTATTTCTCTTTCCTTTGAATCTGGCTGATCAGATTTATTATTTCTCTTGATCCTGTGGGTTGGCATTCTGGGCCATTCTGATAGTCTCACCTGGGATCTCTCATGCACTTTCAGCGGATGGCTCAGATAGGGCTGTAGGGTTCATGGTGGCCTCTTATGTCTGGGTGTTTGGTTCTGGCTGTCAGCAAGGCCTTTTTCTCCTTGGGGGAACTCATCTCCAAGGAGGGTAGCAAAGCTCTCTTCACATTATGGTCTCAGGTTCATGGCAGTGAGTGAAAGCTGCAAGGCCTCCTAACGCCTGAGCTTCAGAACTCCCACAGCATCAGTTCTGCCACACTCTGTGGGTTGAAACAAGTCACAAGGTCATTCTAGAATCAGAGTGGGAGGGGACCGCACAAGAGCATGAATTCAGGAGGGCATGATTTGTTGAGGGTCATATTATAGCAATCCACTGTGCCATCCTTGCTTCACACCCCTTCCCTGTGTCCATGAGGCCTCTTTGGCAGCCTTCTGTGTGGCTTCCTCCTGCTTGCTGCTCCTGTCCCCTCTAATCTTGATTTTCCATTTAACAATCACTGTGGTAACATAAAATCTCAAGTCTTCATCATGGCCTGCAAGGCCCTGCAAGATCAGGCTTGTCTCCTCCTATTCTTCTCCTCAGTCACTGGGCTCCAGCCACCCAGATATTCCTGGAATTGGCCCTGCTCATCTCCATCTCAAGACCTTTGCACTTGCAGTTCCTTCTTTCTGGAGTACTTTTCTCTCAACATTTTGTATGGTTAGCTCCTTCTCATGTTTGGGTCTCAGCTCAACTGTCACCTCCTTAGAAAGGTATTCCCTGGCCAGCCACGTACAGATCTCAATATAATTTTGTCATTTGTTATTCTTTATCTCCCATGAAGACCTGGACTGGATTTATGTTGTAACCAACTGTCCCTATTGAGTATATGCTCAAAAAAGTTTTTTTGAATGTTTGCATTATGAATTATCTCAAGCCTCACTCTATCAGTTGGAAAAAGATCTAGCTATAAGGAAGAACCACCTCCCCCCATACCAAAATAATAGTGGCTTCAAAAGTCGGAAGCTTACTTTCCTCTGTCTTACCTTGGTTTCCCCCAGCAGCCAACTCTGAGAAAAGGATTCAAGCCAGAGTAGTTTGTTTGGGAGCTGAAGGGTCACCAGAAGGCAACAGTGTGCAGGAGCTGGCTTATCCCACTTGCAAGAGCCAAGAGTTAAATTTTTAGGAGTTTTGTGAGTCAGCTGTTGGCCATAGGCCTTATTGAAAATTAAGTTATGTAATTTTAAATCAAATAAATGATATTCAAACTAAAATTATGAAATATGCAAAACTCCATTTCCTAATTATTTTACTCTGTGCTCTTGAGGTTATGCATACGTATTTTATTGGTATGATGGAAATACTCTGAAATGGTGTGCTACAGCACATCTTTCCCCAATTCTGAGTTCAGTAGCATTGAATTGGTAGCAGATCCAACTTACCCATTAAGTCAGTAGGCACAGTACACAGGGCTCACTCCACTTTTAGAGGCCATAAAAAGAAATTAATTTCCTTTAAAATCAGAAGGAAAACATGAATTTTGGGGTCGAAGGGAAAGTTTTCATAGGTACTGTTGGCATATTCATCTTTCTATCAATGTAGTCCTCAACTATATATTTAATATTTAAACCACTATTTCTATATATTAAATATAGAAATATTTAAATAAAATATTCATATTTATATTTATAAATATAAAATATATATTGTAGAGAGGAAGGGTCTTACAAAGGCAAAAGTGCTTTAGGCCCGTGAAAGCCGTATGCAGTTCTGGTTGGTAGCTTGAAGTTGGCAATGGTGGGAATATTTATATCCCGCCTAAATCAGCAAATGCTACAAATCAGGGCTTGAGTTTTTGTTTTGCTAGCAAATATTTTCTGTAAAGGGCCAGATAGTAAATACGTTAGGCTTTGTAGACTGTGATTGTGTCATAATTCTCAACCCTGCCTTGCAGTACAAAAGCCACTGGGGGCAACAAATAACGAGTGTCACTGTGTTCCAATAAAACATGGTCTGCCCTAGTTTGCCAAACCCTGGTCTAGACTTCACGTGCTAAAGAAAGAGGCAGCCGTGCAGATTAAGCCTTAAGTGTGCTGGATCTGGATCTGTTCCATTGTGATCAGCACAAAAACGTGGCCCTATTGGAAGCTCTTACCTGAGCTGGCGAAGAAGTTACTCATGTCATTGACTAATGAGTGAAGTTCCGGTGCACATCTTCACTATTTCATTTTCATTTTATTCATGAATATAAATGAAACTATCAACCCACAGTCATGTCAGAGCTACACTTCAGAAGGTATGTTGTCAAGCAGCTTGCCTCTGTGAGTAACTGAAATGTAATCCTATGGGGAAACTCTGGGAAACAACCCAAAACACACACTTCACAGCTACCGTACCAGGGGAGCAAGGGAGCAGGGGTATTTATACACCAACTCCCAAAAGTCATTAGTTGAGGATTTATCCCAGAGCAGGTGAATTCCTCAGCACGCTTGGCCTTCTGGGAACACTGGCAGCTGAGGCTCTCTGCAGCTTTGGGAAAAGAGCTCTCAGGCATACTGTGATGCAGATAATGGCAGCTAAAAGTCCAGCCCACTTCAAGGGATACCAACAGTGCATGCCACACCCTCTGAGGTGAAAGTCTGGAGGACCCTTCAGTTGCTATAGTGGCTCTTAAAAATCTTTTAAGAGATCTAAGCCTCATTCAGCTTTGCCATTCTTTGAGTTAAGTCATGTTCCTCAGGGATCAAGGTGGTAGCCAGAGCTCCAGCCTTCACATGCACATTCTAGGCAGCAAGATAGAGGAAGAGATGAAAAACAAGGGGCAAAGGGTCCACATCAGTTGTCTTTTAAGAAAGGATACTGAAAGATGCTATAGCATTCTTCCACTTACAACCCAGGGATCAGAACTTAATCACGTGGCCACACTTAGCTGCAAGAGAGAGTGGGAAGTGCCTTCATTCTGGGCAGTCATGTGCCACCTGATAAAAATGCTATTTCTTGAGGCTCCTGGGTGGCTCAGTTGGTTAAGCAACTTCCTTCGGCTCAGGTCATGATCCCGGAGACCCGGGATTGAGCCCCACATCGGGCTCCCTGCTCGGCGGGAGGCCTGCTTCTGCCTCTCTCACTCCCCCTGCTTGTGTTCCCTCTCTCCCTGTGTTTCTCTCTGTCAAATAAATAAATAAAATCTTTTTTAAAAATGCTATTTCTTTGCAAGAAGGGGGAACATGGATATGGTGACAAATAGCAGTCATTGCCAACTTCCAAAAGGGAAGAGATGCAAATGGCATGCAAATCGATATAGCCTTATGTCAGAATATACAGTGATGAGGACAGACACATAACAAAACTGAGGGCCCAGTTTTCTTTCAACTCACAGGAGGGAAATGAAACAAGTACTTTCCCTATGTTTAAACTCAAAGCTACAGCTAGATACTAGATTACAGCCAGTCATTAGCATCTTAGAATGGGGCACCTTGTCTATGGCTTTCTTGACACCTTCCAGAAGAGGAGTGTGTGCAGTTTCCCCCAAAGAACTGACGGCACTAAATTTATCTCCATGTTTTTGTTTGCTTTTTTTTTTATTGAACAGACTTTATTTTGTAGAGCAGTTTTAGGTTTACAGAAAAATGAGTAGAAAGCATAAAATTTCCATATACCCTCTCATCCAGCCCTCAGTTTCCTCTGTTATTAACTTCTTGCCTTAGGGTGCTACATATGTTACAGCTGATGAGCCTGTTATTACTATTAATCTAGGTCCATAGTTTACAGCAGGGCTCACTCTTTCTGTTGTAGGTTGAGTTTTGACATATATCTAATGTTAAGAGTATCATACAGAATAGCTTCACTACCCTAAAAATCCCCTATGTTCCATTCTATTCATCCCTCCCTCTCTGCCAAACCTCTAGCAATCGTTGATCTTATCTCTGCAATTTTACCTTTTCCAAAATGTCCTAGAGTTGGAATATATAGTAAGGAGGCTTTTCAGATTGATGTCTTTTACTCAGCTATGTGCATATAAGTTTCTTCTGTGCCTTGATAGCTCATTTCTTTTGATCACTGAACAGTATTCCATTGTATGGATATACCACAGTTTATCCATTCATCTGCTGAAGTACATCTTGTTTGCTTCTAAATTTTGACAATTATAAATAAAGTGATTACAAACATTAGTGTGTAGGTTTTTATGTGGACAAAATTTTTCAGATTGCTTCTGTAAATATCAAAGAGTGCAATTACTGGATTGTATAGTAAGAATGTTTAGGTTTTTTTAAAAAAATATTTAATTTTTTTATCTGACACAGAGAGAGAGAGAGCACAAATGGAGGAGCAGCAGGCAGAGGGCAAGGGAAAAGCAGACCCCAGCAGAGCAGGGAGCCTGACGCAGGGCTCGATCCCAGGACTCCAGGATCATAACCTGAGCTAGAAGCAGACACTTCACTGACTGAGCCACCCAGGTGCACCCAGGAATATGTTTAGTTTCGTAAGAAAGTGCCAAGTGTCTTCCAAAGTGGCTGCACCATTTTGCATTCCTGCTAATAGTGACTGAGAGTTCCCATTGCTCCCTGTCTTTGGCAGCCTTTGGCGTTATCAGTTTGGATTTTGGCCATTCTAAGTAGTGTGCAGTGAGTGGTATCTCATGTTATTTTAATTTGTATTTCTCTAATGGCATATGATGTCGAGCATCTTTTCATGTGCTTATTTTCCTTTTGCATATCTTCTTTTGTGAGGTGTCTGTTCAGGTCTGTGACCATTTCTTTATTGGGATGTTTATTTCCTTATTGTTGGCTTTGCAGGGTTCTTTGTATATTTTAGATATTGGTCCTTTATTAGATATGTGTTTTGCAAATATTTCTCCCAGATTGGAGTTTGTCTTTTCATTTATCTTTAAGATTTTATTTATTTATTTTAGAGAGAGAGAGAGCAAGACAAGCAGGGGAAGCAGCAGGCAGAAGGAGAAGCATGCTCCCCGCTGAGCAGGGAGCCCAATTTGGAACTCTATCCCAGGATGCTGGGATCATGACCAAGCCAAAGGTAGACACTTAAGTGACTGAGCCACCCAGATGCCCTCATTTTCTTAACCTTGTCTTTCTCAGAGCAGAGTTTTTCATTTTAATGGAGTCTACTTTATCAATATTTTCTTTCATGAATTGTGCTTTGGTGTTGCATCCGTCCCCAAGTTTTAATGTGTCTTTGCTGTGACCAGAAAGATAAATCACAATACAGGCAGAATAAACCACAAGTGCAAGAGGATGAGAATTGACCCCGATCTTGTCTATGTAGCAATAGGCTCCCTCCTATGCATTGCTGAATACAATGTACCACAAATCATGAGCGCAAATTCCTACTCCTACTGAAGGAACCTGAGCTCTGCTTCCAGATGCCCAAAAACATATCCCAAACGAGAAAGCAGAAGAGAAATTCAGTTATCATCTAGGTAGGTTGAAACATTGCTAGCTTCATTTTCCACTGCTTATTCCCAGTTCCTCTGTGCTACTCAGGGTTGCAGAATCAATTCAGTATAGGGTTCCAGGGAACCCTGGCAGGTGCTGTGATGTAAATCTCTCAGGAGATGCAATAATACAGAAAGGTGTCATTGGTTCCCCATCTCACTGTCCTCCTCTTCCTGCCATTCCCTTTACAACGAAAGCTAATGCTTTTAACTGAGACAACATGCAGGACTGGCCCACTGCATCCTTGTTTTCTCTGCTTCCTTCCCACATTTCCCTCCCCTCCACTGAGAGCATCCCGTGAAGGCTACCAGATACCTCTCAGCAACCACATCTCCAGGGCCTGGTATTCCTACATTATGGATACCATCTTAGCAACAATGATGCCTGCTTGCCATTGGCAATGCACAGGCTGCGACAGCCCTGCAGCTCTCGGGGAGACCCAGACTAACCCACTCGTGTATCAGTGTGGGTTATCAGCAAAGTCATGACCCCAGTCTGAAACGTCACCTTGGCAAAATCAGCTCTTTGGAGACAAAAACCCATCCAGCATCCCAGTGCCAGTGTGATAGGCAGAATAATGCCCCTCCTCCATACCCAAGACGTTACCGTCCTAATCCCTGGAACTTGTGAATATGAGGCTTTGCAGATGTGAATAAGGATCTTGAAATGGAAAAGTGAGTCTGGATTATCCGGGTGGACCCAATGTACCTACAGGTGTCCCTACAAGAGAAAGAGGGAGGCAGGAGACAGAGAAGGAACTGTAATGACAAGTGGTTTGGAGTGATGAGTATAAGAGAAACATGAGTCTGGGGACGTATCCGCCTCTGGAAACCAGAAAAGACAAGGAAATGAATTCTGCCCTCGAGGTTCCAAAAAAAGGCACACAGCCTTGCCAAACCCATTTCAGACGTCTGACCTCTGGACCTGTAAGATAATGAATTTGTGTTTTTAAGCCACCAAGTTTGTGGTCATTTGTTACAGAAGCCATAGGGAACTAACAGAGCCAGTGACTACTTTTGGGCAGTTAGAAACCTCTGGAGCCTTGGACCCCACTTCTCTTCATGCTCCTGGTCTTTGGAACGGTCCTTCCCCCTTTGTGATTTGTCATCCAGCAAAAAGGCAAATAGCTGATCTTCACGAACAGGCAAGATGGGACAAACTGATCTGTGAGTAAAGCCTTTAGCACTTGTGTCTTTTATTTAAATATTTATTTCATTATTTTTAAAGTTTCCCATCCAAACCACAGCTGTAACTAGAATCCAGCTGTCCCAGGCAATAGAAATATCAACTTGGGGTCTCCTGAGGATGGCGGGTTGTAGATTGTTCAACCCACTTGACAGATGAGGAATGGGGCTCCAACGCGGGCGGCTGGTGTCTTGGGGGGAAGGGTGGGCAGGCTCCAGGCAGGTGGCGCTGGAGACACCCTTAGACATCAGTGGGGTACCTGGCCCCGCCCTGGTCCACCCATCACGGCTGCTGTTGATACTGGCTCTCAGTGGCCGTGTAGAAGTCATCCAGCACACTCTGGATGTATTCGAAGGTGGGCCGCTCCTCAGGGCGGTTCTTCCAGCAGCGCGTCATGATGTTGTAGAGCTCCTCGGGGCAGTGCTCTGGTCGAGGCATGCGGTACCCATGCTCCAGTGCCCGGATCACCTCAGGGTTTGTCATCCCTGAGAAGGAGCCATGGAATCAAAGAGGGAAGGCTTGGGACAGGGAAACCCGGGTGACAGACACTGTTACCTCTCCAGCAGTCATCACTTCCCACCTCCTGTGGGAGCTGAACCCCTCTCACCATGAAAGCCAGGTACTCCTTCCCCAGGCTCCCCTACAGTTAGGGCAGGGGCAAGGTACCCAGTTTTGGCCAATGGGAGGCTGAGGAGCACTGTCCCTGGAGACTACCAGGAAAGATGTTCCTCCCTTGGAAGGCACACCCTTCCTCTTTTGAGGACATTGAGAAATAACATGATCCTTGGAGGCTCACACAAGGAAGACAATCACAGTCCTGACTGAATGAGGCAGTCGCCAACGCCATACTCCTCATCGTGGAGACTAATAACCTCCCCCTTGTTTCCTCCATTCTTGGTTATCTTGTTACTTACAGCCTGATGCAAAAATAGGTATGGGTTCCAGAACCCATTGCCTGACTTTTACTGGTATACTTGCAACACAAAACAGGCAGCCTGTCTCAGAGTCACTCTGTGAGTGGGACCATTTCCTTGTTCGATTGAAGTTTATGTGAGATATCCTTAAGAACAATCTTCTATATGTCTATGATGCCCAATTTTATATTATGAATCTAGAGCCCCAAACTCATAATCCGAGTGCTTGCTTCAACATCTTTACTTGGATGTTACATGTCACCTCAGTTTTAACAAGATTAAACCAGAACTCTTGAATTTCTAGCCCCAGACCATCACGTACACTGCTGCTCAATTAAAACCAAGAGAATCAATCATGATTCTTCTCCCTCCCTCTCTCTTCTTTCTCTTTCTCTCTCTATCCTTCCATATCAGCAAGTCACATTCTTCCTTCTTCTGAAACATAGTATAGACCCATCACCTTACCTCTGTCTCCACCATTTGCCCCTTTCCCACTGCTGTGGCTGCTACTTTCTCCCCAGCCCTCAATCCACTCTCCATGCTGAACCAAAGCATCATTTAGAGATGGAAATCAGATGGTGCCACTTCCCTGCCCCAAACCCCAATGGCTTCCATGCACTTAGACTAACATCTACAGTCCATCCTCTTCACCATGGCCACGGGGCCCTCCCTGCTCTAACCCCTGCCAACCTCATTCACCATCTGCTCTCATTCCTTGTCTCCAGCTACCAGGTTTCCTTGGTCTTTCTTCAGACACACCAAAGGGCCTAAGAGCTAGCAGTGTCTTCTACCTGGACTCTTTCCCCTAGTTAGTCATGGAGCTCTTTCAACTCAAATAGGACCCACTCCGATAGGAGCTGAGCGGCCCATGCGACTCCCTCTCACTTGCCCTGCTTCATTTTCTGCTCCACATGATCTCCAGCTGAGAGTGTGTGTCTGTTGTGTGTGTGTCACTTCATGCTAGAACATCTCACCTTAGCCTCAGTGCCTAACATATAGGAGGGACTGGATTGATACTGATGAATGCACCAACTGCCTACGCCTCTTATTTCTAATTTTCACAACCACTTCTGCAAGGTAGATGTCATTACCTATATTTTTTGAAGGTGAAGACACCAAGGTTGGAGAAATGAAATGAATTTCTCAAAGTGTAATTGTTGATGGGGTGAGATTCAAATTCAGGATGGTTTATATACGAAGTCACGGACTCTTTATATCTGCCTTTCTCCCTCTCCCCAGGGTCCTGGCTACAGATAACCCAGGAGACATCCCAATGATAAAGGAACAGAGAATAACAATATTTATGGAGTCTCAGGCAATCTACATGTTGGGTATGCCTTTGTAACTACATGATCTACTCAGCGTAGGGTGCTGCCCATAGGCATGGGGATAAATTCATCCATTCAGCAAGTAGTTATTAAGCACCCGCCATGTGCCAAGCACACAGGTGGGCACATACACTAGTGAGGAATCCAGACATGATTTCTGGCCTCATGGAGCTCAGCGTCTGGTGGGGAAAATATTAAACAAATATATAGTTATCAATTGCAGTGAATACCATGAATGAGACAATAAGGAGTTTTACGAATAAGAAGTGGAGGGCATGTATGATTGGATGGTGGGGTACAGACTGAGATGAAGCTGGAGAAATAGGCAGGGGCTGCATCGTGGAGGACCTGTAGGCCATAATTAGAAGTTTGAGATTTTGTCTCAATTACGATGAAAGACCATTAAAGAGTTAGAGGTGGAAAAGGGACAAGATCTGTTTCATAATTCTAGAAGGGTCCCTCTGGCCTCAGTGGAGAATGGCCTGTGGGGGAGAGAAACAGATGCAGGTAGACTGTGTAGGAGGTCACTGTACCATTAAGGTGGGGGATGATGTTGGCCTGGATACGGGTAGAAGCAGTGGAGTTAGATATGAGCCTGTATTTTGGAGACAAGGGGCAAGAGCCTTGGGACTGCTTGGATGAAGGAAGGGCTGAGAGAAAATGAAGGGCCAAGGAATCCCCCAGATTTTCAGCTTAAGAAACTGGGTAGATGGTGGTACCTTTGACTGAGATAGGGCAGGTGAGGAGAGGTTGGGGGCAAAGATCAAGAACTCGGAGTGCTGGGTTGGTTGAGCGACTGCCTTCTGCTCAGGTCATGATCCCGGGGACCCAGAATCGAACCCCACATCGAGCTCCCTGCTCGGTGGGAAGCCTGCTTCTCCCTCTCTCACTCCCCTTGCTTGTGTTCCCTCTCTGGCTGTGTTTCTCTGTCAAATACATAAAAATTAAAAAAAAAAAAAAAGTAAAGTAGCAGAGCCAGGATTGTAATGCACCCTGGTCTGAGAACACAAATTAAAAAAAAAAAAAAGATCAAGAACTCTATCTGAATGGATACACTGACAAAAGAAGATGCCCAGGCTGGGCAATGGAAGCAGCCTCAAGCTGATGCCCCCTTCGCTACCTGGGTAAGGGATCCGGCCATAGGTGACGATCTCCACCAGCAGAATACCAAAGGACCAGACGTCTGACTTGATGGTGAAAGAGCCAAAGTTGATGGCTTCGGGAGCTGTCCACTTGATGGGGAACTTGGCCCCTGTGGGGTCAACAGAACAGAGTCGAGGAGAGTCTGGGAGCAGTCAGAGCTGGCTGTGTGCTAGGGTGAGGAGCAGGACAGGGGCACGGCTGCTGACATCTGCCCCTCCGTCTGGCCTCCACGGAAGGAAGGGCTACCAATCCTGAGGACAGATGTCTAGAGGGGAGAGGAGTGGGCAGAGAGGTCTGGGCTGTGCCGGGGGAGCTGACACTCTGGGCCACCTCACTGATTCAGCTGATACCCCAAGGAATGACCGCTCCTGAAGAGGAGAGTCCTAGAGGACTCCTATAAATAGAATCATACAGCATGCAGTCTTTGTCACTTAACTCGGTGTTCTGAAAGTTTATCCACGGTCAGCATCCATCAGGCCTTCCGTTCTTTATTGTGGCCGAATAATGTGCTCTTGTTGCTTCTACTTTTTGGCTGTCACAAATCGTGTTGCTATTCATACACAAGGCCACCTGTTTCTGAATTTTATATAAATGGTGGCATCTATTTTCTTTCTTTCTTTCTTTCTTTCTTTCTTTCTTTCTGTCTTTCTTTCTTTTTGTTTTTTATTTTTTGGTCTGATTTCTTTCATTTCAATACTATGTGAGAACCAACCACTTCACTACATGGAGCATTGGTTTGTAATTTTTCATTGCTGAATAATATTATTTTACATGAATGTACCACAATCTATATATATCCATTCCACTATTTATGGGAGTTGGATTCTTCCTAGTTTTTGTCTATTACACATAAAGTTGCCCTCTCCTTTAATTTCAACCTGCACTTGGCTAGCACAGCCTAAAATTGATCAGAGTCACTGGGTGAGCGGGTCTATGGGTCAGGATACTCCAGCAAGCTTACTGATACAAAGTTAATACTGAGACACATGTCTCAACTCTCAATTCTCATAACCCACCCAAGAGGGCCACATAGATCCCTTGGCAGTGCTCCCTACCTTCCCGAGCCGTGTACTCATTGTCCTCGATGACACGTGCCAGGCCAAAGTCAGCGATCTTACACACCAGAGATGCAGAGACCAGGATGTTGGCGGCTCGGAGGTCTCGGTGAATGTAATTCCTCTGTTCGATGAAGGCCATGCCTTCTGCAATCTCCAGCCAAAACAGAGACACCCTCATACTCACATTCGGCCCAGTCCAAAGTGGGTCCCACCCCAAAACACAAGAGGAGTGAAAATGTGTGTGTCAGCTTCCCCTTTCTTGTGGAAGTGTCCTGAGCTCAGGTTAGAATTTCTCTATCTCCCCATCTAGGTTGGGGGTGAATCTCAGGACTTGGGTCTCTTTGGGGGCTTCTCTGGGATTCCAAGACTTCCAGAGACTACTCTGAGAAAGAGCAATGGCATTATTTCCCCCAGAACCTACACACACACACACACGCACACACACACACACACACACATGCACACACACACCCCAGAATACTATGAGATCCTTTCATCCCCAACCTTCTTTCTGAGGGAAAACCTAAGTTAATGTCATATTCTGCTGTATCTCCTGTACCTTCTTCATCCTCAAGGCTGGATCGGGAAAATTCATGTACTCATCCAACAAATATCTACTGAGTGTCTCCAGTGCCAGGCATATTATTTGAACAGCTGGTGAGCCAGGCAAGGTAGTAGTAAAGTGTCATAAAAGATAAAGATAAAGGATAGCAGGACATGAAGTGTAGAGGGCTATTTTGGATTGAATAGTCAGGGAAGGCTGCCTTGAGGAGTTGAAATTTTAGCAAAGATTTGAGTGATGATATTAAGTGGGTCAAATAAGAGCATTCCTGACAGAGAGAACATCATGTACAAAGGCCCAGAGGTAGGAAAGAATTTGGGTGTTCATGGAACAGGTGGCTAAGCAGAAGTTGCCACAGGGAAATGGCAGGGCAGGGTGGGGGGAGTTGAGGTTGAGAGGGAGGCTACTGACTGTGAAGAACCTTCTAGGTTTGGAGAGGAGGTTGGATTGTATTCTGAGTGCGATGGAAAGATGGTAGTTCTCCAGCCGGAATGTGACATGGACTGATCTATGTTTTAATGCCATCATGGCTCCTGAATGAATAATAGACTGTATGGAGAATTCTCATTCACAACGGGTCCCTGGAAATCTCTGATGGAAAGATGTGGGATTTTTCCTTAGGGACCTTTCTCAATGGCTTGTGCATTAACCCTCATAAAGAGGCTTATAATTAATCCCAGACACCCAGAAAACAGCACTTATGGCCTACAAACTGGACTTTTAGCTCCTCAAGCCAGGTGTTACTACAATCTCTGTTTAATAGAGCGGGGGGACACTTTTTCCAGATGCATCCCACCAGGAAAATTCTCAATGTGAGACTCAAACTAGTCTGCAGATTTCCAATCCTTGTGCCCCATGTTGCCTGTAATTACTGCAGAACTCCCGTGCTCTGGAGGACTGCAGCTGGGTACACTCTGGTGAGATTTCGGGGGTGGGGTGGGGGAGCCAGGCAAGACAGACCAAAGGAAGACACAAGACAAGCCCGCTCCAGGTCAGAGGCAAAAGGGTAGCACACTTGCAGAAAGTGGCCAGCAGGGGGCACCTGATGTCTACCAGAACAGAGGGGCGAGGCTTCTGATTTTCTAACAAAAATTGGAAACTGATGTTACTTGGAGTCACAAGCCTGGGGTGAGATGAGACAAGGTCTTGCAGAGGGGTAGAGAAGGGGGATTTACAAGGAGTCCTCAGACAACAGAACAGTTAACAAGGGCTATTATGCTAATGACAGGCATTGTAGCTAATTCATTCATTACAAGATGATAGTTGAGCTTAAATAGCATTTGCTCTGTGCTTTGGGGGAGGTATGGCTGTCATCAGCCATATGCCACAGGCAAGAAAGCTGAATTGTAGAGAAATAAGTAACTTGTTCAAGTGGAGACCAGGACTGGAACTCCAGCATCCTTGCTGAGGGTCTGTGCACTCATCTCTCACTCTACCTGGATTTTTGGCCATGGATTTGGCACTAATGTTGCTAGTCACCATTTTTCAGTACCCACAGGGAGACATTCATGTTATTGATTTTCACATGCACTCAGTGGGGCAGGTGGGAGGAACCCAATTTAGGAGACCGTAGAGAATTCTACTTAAGTAACTCTGGAGTTACTCTAGAGTTGGACCAGCTCAGCCTGAGCCCCGCAGCTCTGGGGACTCCAGCAAGCTACTTCTCTCCCCGTGCCTTACTTTTCTTCTCTGTAGAATGAGGACCACAACAGAATCTGCTTCTGAGGGGTCAGGGGAGGATTAATCCTCTAAGCCTACACCAAGGCTGTGAACAGTGTCTGATCCATAAGTGTTCACTTCAGTCGGGGCTATTCATGCTCCCTGGTGAGGAAGGTGGCATTCAGAGAGGTTAAGCGACTGGCTCAAAGTGACACAGGCAGAGCTGGGATCAAAACCAAAACTCTATGTGACTCCTAAGCCCAGAAGCTGACACAATGTTCTTTCTTAAGGGTTTAATGAGTAATGGAGAGGTTCACTGGGCTCAGGGTTGGTCTAAGAACTAGGGGTAGATGAAGTGGTGACATTGCATGGCCACTAAGCAGACTGCCATGATGTTGGACATTAAAACTTGGGTTTGAAAAAAAAAACATAACAACGTGGGTTTCCTTCTGAGAGTATCAGAGAATCACAAAATCGGAGCTCTTCCAACTGAATATCACTAATTCCTTGGGATTGGTGGGGGGTGGGGCAGACAAAGTAAAGGACACTCTCTTTGATCCAAGCAGCTCTGTTTTGACCTATTCTATTTTAAAATATTCAGCAACTGTCTAAGAGTTCACTTGACCAACAGAGTTAGGGCTTTACAAAAGGCTTTTGAACTTGGAAAGCACAGATGTGGTCTCATTCCCTCATTTGACAAATGAAGACACCGAGGCCCGTAGTAGGTCTGAGGCCCATAGAGCCAGTGGATGAGCATGGTCTGCACCGTCTGCCTCTCTAGGACTGGAAGTGAAGACCTAGTCCCACGTTGCCTCTTTCCTCTCCCTGGGCCCTCTTCTTGACATACAAGGGTCAGGATCTTCTTTCCCTCCCTTGGTTTCTCTTTTCCCATCTGTGAAGCTGGGAAAATGACATTTGCCCAGCCTGACTCTCCCCCAACAAGATTTCTGCCAGTTTGATGGTTATAAATTAGTCATAGGCCAGACTATTGCTTCCCTGGGGACAGGGCCCATTAAAGTAAAAATACCAGGCCTGGATTTCAATATGCCTCTGGCATTCCAGTCTCCAAAATTTAAAACCTTTTTTTATTATTATTATTATCTCTGGACATTCCCCCCTCTCGTGGGATTTGCGTAGGCAAATGAGTTCTGCCTTAGGGAATCTCCAGAAGGCACAGCTCTAGGCCCTACGCAGGTCTCCCAAAACACCCTCTTAACCTCAGACCACACCCCTCTCATCTTCCACTGTCCCAGGTACTGGCTGAGGAGGGCCAGCTCTTTTGTTTTTCCCCATGGGCTTTGGCACAGGGTGTTTCTTCCATCTAGAATACCCTTCTCTCTCCAATTCAGCTGCCTAATTTCCACTCATCCTTCAGGGTTTAGCCCAGAAGCCACTTCCTCTGGGAAGCCTTCTTGGGTTGCTCCTGGACCAGGCTAAATCCTCCAGCCATGTCCTCCAAGCATCCCTTTCCTCCCCTGTTTTCCCACAGAGAGGACAGAAGTGAAAAGCACTCAAGCCAGGGGTAAGAGGAGTTGCAGAGATGAAGGGAAGATGAGAGAAGTGAAGTTCATCTATAATCCATTGCTTCTCTATGCCTAACTTTTGTATTCTGTGAAATGGGATGACCTCTCTGTAGCTAGACTGCTACATTGGTGGACCCTCCCCTCCCCGTGGACTGTGCCTCCTGGGACTCATGCCCTTGTGCAGCCCCCTCCCACCCTGAGCCTGGGCTGGGCCAAGGGTCATACTTCAGCCAATGAAAAGTAGCAAGCATGATGGGAGCAGAGAATTCACAAGGGCTTGGCCCCTTGGAACACTCCCTCTTGGAACCTAGCCACCATGCTATAAAGAAGCCCTGGCTGGACTACTGAGTGATGAGGGGCCGTGGGAGAGCGATCCCAGAGGATGAGCCACCATGCCGAACATTCTAGAACATTCTATCCCCAGGCAAGCTCTCCACAGAATGCATCCACATGACATGACTGCCCTCAGTCTCACCACAGGAAGCAGAAGAGCCACCCAGCCAACCCCAGTCAATGCACAGCATCACAAGAAATAATAAACTGTTGTTTCAAGCTACTAAGTTTGGAGGAGTCTGTTACATAAGAATAGATAACAAAGGGGCGCCTGGGGGGCTCAGTCAGTTAACCGTGTCTGACTTCAGCTCAGGTCTGATCCTGGGGTCCAAGATTGAGAGTCCCTGGTGGCTGGCTCTGTGCTCAGAGGGGAGTTTGCTTCTCTCTCTCCTTCTGCCCCTCTCCCATGCCCTATGCTCTCTCTCTCTCTCAAATAAATAAAATCTTAAAAAAATAGATAATAAAAATCCCACTCTCTGAGGTTGATATGAGGACCAAATGAGTTAGCACCTAAAAGACACAAAAAGTGTACAGTTGATTCCTGAACAATGTGAGGGTTAGGACCCCGGCACAGCCAAAAACCCATACACAACTTCTGTCTCCCCCAAAACCAAATTACTAATAGCCAACTGTTGACTGAAGCCTCACCAGTAACGTAAACAATGGATTAACACGCGCTTGGTATGCTATGTGTATTATACTCTGTACCCCCATAATAGCGTCAGCTAGAGGAGAGATAATGTTGTTAAGGAAATCATAAGACAGAGAAAATGTATTTACACACTGTACTCTATTTATGAAAAAGAATCTGCTTCTAAATGGACCTAACCCAGTCCAAACTCATGTTGTTCGTGGGTCAGCTGGACGTTCACACTGAGCACCCTGTGTGTTTCAGCTGGTACTGCTCTCACTATTACAGCACGCGTCCAACAAACATGTGCTAAAGAGATCATTGAATTCTCCGCCCCCCTCAAGGCCCCCTTAGACGCTCACCTGGGCTGAGAAGTCAATGAGCTTGGGCAATGGCTGCTTGCTGCCTTCCGCACTTTTCAGGAAGTCCAGCAGGCTTCCTGTGGGGGGAGGGAAAGCAACACATGACGCTCAGTTCTCTCGCTCTTTTGGTGTGTGGTTAAAATTGCTCATAGTCATGGGTTTTAATTAAAATATTTATTTACCACTCCTAGTGTTTACGAATTAGAATTTGAGTGTTTTAAAAATGACTTTGTGGGGCGCCTGGGTGGCTCAGTTGGTTAAGCGACTGCCTTCGGCTCAGGTCATGATCCTGGAGACCCGGGATGGAGTCCCACATCGGGCTCCCTGCTCGGCGGGAAGCCTGCTTCTCCCTCTCTCACTCCTCCTGCTTGTGTTCCCTCTCTGGCTGTGTTTCTCTCTGTCAAATAAATAAAATCTTTAAAAAAAAATGACTTTGTGATTACTAGGCGGGGGCAATCACAATTCTTTGAGAGAGCTTTCTGAGTCCAGGTGACCAAGGAGGGCTTGTGCTTTCCTGGCACTGGCCTAATTGTGTATTTAGAAAATGAAAAGCATTTGAGATTTCAAAATCACACCCAATGAAGTTGTGTGAGATGTTTCTGTTTATCGGAAAACGGGCAAGGATTGAAGATGGTGGTGAAGTGGTGGCCTGAAAAAAAAAATCCCTAGGAAATCTTGGAAGGGAGCAGCCTGGAGGGAATGCTTTGCCAGCTCTCTTTCCCAGAGCATTGTTCCAGGCCGAGAAGACCACTGGGGAGGCAGGGAGCTGCCCCTAACCCCAAAGTCTTATCATGAACCCATAAGCTTCTTCTACCATCACCCAGAGGGGTTCTAGCCCCACTCTCCTCTCCTACAGCCCTATAAGCTCCCCTTCTCCTGGCATCCCCTTGAATGGTTTTACCCCATTGACCAGGAGGTCTGGGCCCTTGCCAGTCAAGGTCCAAGTAGTCAAGTTCAATGAGTAATTGTCAGAAGAGCTCCTGGCCGAACTGGGGCATCTGGAGGGCAAGAACCATGTCAAGGTCACCTCTGAGTTTGCAGCTGACCAGTATGAGCCACCGCCTGTATTCACAGGGCCCTGAGCACAGCACCTTTGGCCATGAACTCCGTGATGATGTAGATGGGTTCCTCTGTGACCACTGCATGCAGCTTCACCAGCTTGTCATGCTGCAGAGTCTTCATCAGGTTGGCTTCTGCCAGGAAGGCCTCCACGGACATGCTTCCAGGCTTCATTGTCTTCACGGCCACCTTGGTGTGCTTGTTGTAGGTGGCTGCAGCAGGCGAGGGAACAGGAAAATGGTCAGAACCCACTGCTCCTTCCCCACAGCCCTGAGAGATGCTGCAGCAGGTCTGTTTCCTCCAGAACACCTTCCCTGCTCATCTCAGCCCTCAGAGAGGGGAAGGGAGACACAGGCTGTGGCCTCAGAAAGATGTGGGTTAGAAGGCTGGATCGCCGCTTCCTAGCTGTGCGCCATTGGGCAAGTCACTTAACTTCTCTGAACTGTGCTTTCCTCATCTGCAAGGTGGAAATGATCAACACTGCCTTTGAAGGGCTGTTGTAGAGATTCAAGAATAACTTCAAAACCTCACTCAGATTGTTACTTGTGTGCGCATGTGCACACACACACCATCTGTGCTTAAAACACTTTAATCACTGCTCTCGGTTAAATGACCATCTCATCGTGGTCCACACAGCCCCACAGGATCTGGCCTCGCCCACCTTGCCAGCCTCATCATCCACCAACCCCCCTGCTTCCGTCCACTGGTGCATTTGTGCACAAGTCAGCCTGCACATCAATCAGCCTCAAGCACCCAGCACCCCTCTCACCACAGAGACTCAATCCACCCTACCCCTGCCTCATTTTGTTGATCTTGCAAATCTCCTAATTACTTGTGTTTCCATTTTTGCCTTAACTGCCAGGAAGCTCAAATCTAGATTTGTGGTCGTCCTGTAGGGAGAGTCTAAGGCCTTAGATAATATTTTTAGTTTTCCAACCTAATCACTCAGATCCATTTTACATTCTTCTCTATACTTTCTCTGCCACATTCCCTTATTCAATGCCTGGCACACAGTAGGTCTCAGTAAATATAGTTGAAATGTGTGGATTTTAAACTTATTTTTTTTCTGGCTGAATTGTTTGCATCTCTGTAAGCTGTCTTTGCTCCCTCTTGGAACACGGTGGAGTGCACCAGGCACTGGGCCAGGCATTGCATCTACCCCACACTCTGCAAAGCAGGCATTGCTGCTTTTAGGTTATTAGGGGCAGGATGACAGGGGTGGCGCATGCATTTTTTGGTGCCCCACAATGTCTTAGCGTGGCGCTGGGCACATGGTGGATGCTTAGAGCAGCTTGCTTATCAGTTGCCAACACTGAACTTATCTGAAAAATCTCTAAACTACCTTTCCCCACTCTTAGTTTCCATCCTTCTAAGCGGTCTCTGATGATCTCAGCCACAAACCGGTGGACTGACCCAGCTCCATACGAGGGAGGGGGAGTCGATTCCTCATCCAGAACTCCTCCTTCCAGGAAGGGAGACTTGGACCCCAGTAAGGCTGGCCTCAAAGGCAAATCGGTGTTTGTGTAGCAAGACAATATGGTTGTTATCAGACGAATTGGTCCTTTATGGTCATTATTCAAATCTCCCCTTCCAAGCTGGGTGGCATCCCCACTTTGCCTCTGACTAGCCTCCAGCTGTGGCTGTTCTGGGAAACAATGACCTCCCTCATTCTGCCCTCCCTCCAAGTTCTGGCCCTGGGTCCTTACCCATCCAGACTTCCCCAAACTGCCCAGCTCCAAGTTTCTTCTCCAGCTTGAGGGATTCCCGGGGAATCTCCCAGGCATCTTTCTCCCACGGCTTCTGGGGCTTGGAGGACACGCAGGGTACTGTCAGCTTCTGGCAGAGTCCATCACTCCCCTCTGGAACACAGCCTCTGGTCAGTCGAGGGCACCCAGCCAGCGGCTTCCCCTCAGAGGAAGGGGGAAGTGCCTGTGGCCAAGGTTCCAGTGGGTGACCACCAGCGGGGACGCAAGCATGGAGTATGATGAGATATACCTCAACCCTCCTGCCCAATAGGCTAAGACTTCTGGAGACCCCAAGCAGCTATGTGTCTGGGAGGGTCAGGAAGGGCTCAGCCGGTCTCAGAGGCTGCAGCACACCCTTCACTGGGGGAGACGGGTCCACCCTGGTTGGGATGCAGCCCTGAGTAGGACTCACTCTTGTAGTGGGCCACCAGCTCCTGCAGGGTGCTGAAGGTGCTCCGTGGGGAGATGTAGAAGCCCCCACTGTCCAGGGTCCGGATCTTGTAATGTTTCACCGTGTCCCTGTGCTGGGGGTCGTAGTCTCGCACAGATAGAGAGTAGCTTCCTGCAAGGGCCAGAGAAAAACCCCTTAGGAGCGGGATCTCAGAGCCCTGCCACTTCATGTTAGCACGCTGACACCCACTCCTGGCACCTCTGTAAGGCCACTGCTGGCACCGAGCAGGCACCGGGTCAATAGAATATGGGGAAAGAGTGGGCTGTGGGGCCCGGCCATCTGGGTTCTCATCCAGCCTCCTCCCTGTCCAACTATGAGACCCTGAGCAAGTGACGCTCTCACTGCTCTGTGTCTCAGCTTCCTCATCTGTAAAATGGGGTTGGTCATCGTACCTCCATACCCCATCGCATTGCCTGATGATTAAAAGAATAATGCTGTAAAGCACTCAGGATGTGAGCCCTTAGCACATGTCGGCTCTCACCAGCATCTTCATTATCTTGATCTACCTATCATTATCATCTAATGCAAAAGCCAAGACACCACATCAGATTGGTAAATAGGTGACTCAGAAACAAACAAAAAGATCTACAACAACAAAATGCCATCTGATTCTTGAAATGTAACATCAAAATGTAAATGTCAACATTAGACGTCATGGTAGGCTGAACAACAGCCCCCCAAGATGTCCCTGTCCTTCATTAGCTTACATGGTTAAAGGGACTTGGGAGGTGTGATCTCATGAAGGATCTGAACATCGGTGGATTATTGTGGGTTGTCCAGGTGGGCCCTATGGAATCAAAGGTCCTTATAAGAGGAAGGTCAAAGTCAATAGTAAGATAGGCAAAGACGGAAACACCAAGTTGGAGGAATGTGAAAAAGAGGCTGTGAGCCAAGGAAGACTGGTGGCCTCTAGAAGCTAACAAAGGCAAGTTATCAGATTATTTCCTGAAGCCTCCAGAAGGAACCAGCCCTTCAGATACCTTGACTTGAGCCTGGTAAGACCAACTTCAGACTTCTGAGCTCCAGAACTGTAGGAGAACAAATTTATCTTGTTCTAAGCTATGATGTTTGTGGTCATCTGTGACAGCAGCATTAGGAACCTAATGCACATAACATCACACAGACCAGAAACACACAAGTCTTTCAGTCTCTGACCATGCTTCTGCATTTGCAAGCTGGGCGTCCTTGGGCATCCTTTTAACCTCTCTGTCTCTCAGTCTGCCCTACGTGCACTGTGTGCACTATGTCACCTACTTAAGGAAGCTTAAATTGTTGCACAAAAAACAGGTGACCAGATATGCCGGCCACTGTTCTAAGAATTTCGTCCAAATAAACTGTGAGTGAACATGAATAATCGTCCCCGAAATGGATTGTAATTATATGAATATAATGCATTATGTTATTCATTATAGTGAATGAATAACCCTATGAGGTCAAGGTTTTAGATCACCATCATTTTACAGGCAAGGGGACTGACGTCCAGGCAGGTGAACTAACTCACTTGCAGGCATGAAGCTGGAAAGTGGTGGAGCCAGGGGTCAAACCCAGACACCTGTCTCCGGGCCCTACTCTTTGCCATTCTGCCCAGCCAAGGTGAGGCTGGCTTGACTGGTACTCGATGGGCGTGGGGTAGAATCCAAGAAGGATGGGATTCAGGGCACTCACGATGCCAGTTTTATTAAGCTGGTTAAATTGACCCCTAGGGTCCTCCATCGGGGGAGACCTGCATAAGGGACCAGACTCACCTTCCCGCCCTGCAGGGCTGGGGTGATTTCTTGACTCCCCAGTCATCAACTGCAGGATAGATCGGTTCAATCAATCCCCCAGATGTCCTGGGAGCAGCTGGAGAGGAGAAGCCAGGGACTATGTACAGCTTTGTGGGTTTTTTTTTTTTTTGTCCTATTTCCCTTGCCCTGAGGCTTGAAGGGGGCTTGTTTGGTTGGAGGAAATACAGCCTAAATATGCACTGGCCTGAAACAGGGATGGTGAGTGGCATTATCCTACTATATTCGGCTTGACCAATTCGGATATCTAGGCATAGAGGAGAAGGCCACACAGATGCCTTTGATGGATGTCCCCAAAACTGTTTGCTCAGAGTGCTGTGAGGTCACACTTTATACAATTTACCTGCTTAATCTGCACCTAGCAGCTTTGAGACTAAACATATTAGTAAAGGGGCACTCCACGTGTGAAGTCAGAAATCATGAAACTCCTTACTGACATCCGTTCCTTTGGAAAAATTAGCCTCAGTGGATGCCAGTTTGAGTTATGTGATGTTTTTGGGTGCTGTTCTTCCTTCCTGGGCGCCAACCCAGCAGAAAGCCATGCCCCCCTCCAGCACAGGAATTTTAGGAAGTCATTTGCCAAGATCACAGCTTCCAAAAAACATCACAAGAGCCCATTTAAGCAGAGTCTGAGAGGAGGATGGCCTGAGGTTCTTCCGGTGGCCTGGTCTACCTCTTCCCTATGGGGGGGGGATCAGCCTTGTGGACAAGGTATACTGCCATGGGTATTTTAAGTAACAAGCTAGTGAAGATCAAGCTTCAACAGAATGTTATTTTTGGGGGTCCACAACCTCTTGGGGACCCAACCAGAAACTACAGAGGCTGAGAGGACCCAAACCAGCCTCAAGCATAGTATAAGAGAAACTTGGGGGTCTGGTGGGCTGGGTGAGTGGCTCAGCCCTCCCCAGTAGCCCATTTGCAGGAGGAGAATGGTGGCCAGTCATGCCTGGGGTACCCCTGGAGGGTGGGTAGGGTAGGGAGGGCTGGTGTCACCTTTGGTGGTCTCACTGTCCCGGATCATGAAGGAGCCCAGCACGTTGCCCGGGGCCAGGAGCTGGCGCTCTGCATCTTTCCGGCTGATGTCCTTGAAGAACCACCTGGGGGAAGGGGTGGGAGCAGCATGTGAACCCGGGGTAGGTGGTCCTGTCCTGCTCATGCTGGCCACCAAGAGACCAAGAGCCCGTAGCATCGATTTGCCCGTAAGATTCTTTTGGGGAAAAATAACCATTCTTTTGATATTGAAACAGACATTTTCCCAGGAGTGAATTCATTTTGCAGAGATGGAAACTCACACAGTTGGGGGGCTTTCTTTAAGAAAAATAATACCAAAAGAAAGATTTCCCCCAAAAAACTGTAAAAAAAAAAAAAAAAGAAAGAAAGAAAAAAAAGAAAAGAAAAAACTTTTTTTTTAAAGAAAAAGAATACAGCATTGCAGTACAAAATGCACATAGGTCATTCCAACGCCACCCAATGTGAGGGATTTGGCGAGGGATAGAAAAACTGGTAAGATACAGCAGTCTTAACCAACTGTGGTCAAAATCTTGCTTTTGCCAATTTCACAGACACACGTGAGTGTCCTCTCAGGGTGTCAGAGGTCCTTGTGAGTGGGGGCCTGAATTTTGTAAACTTTACAGTGTATCTTCTTCTGTGTGTGCAAAGTTGAATATAAAGTCAACATGAATTTTCAAGCTAAAATGTGAGATTCCAATAAGTTTATACTTGGACCTTTTCATTTTTCTCCCTGAATGTTTGGGATATTGAGCCAAAATGCCCAAGCAGCAGCAGTCAAATCCATTCCTACCTTCAGCAGGGTGAGGAACGGTTTATGTGCTGTAATGGAAAATGTCCCAGACCCAAGGTCAGCTGGCCTTACTTACACCTGTCACAAATCTGCCATGCCTCCCTCTCTGGGCCTCTGTTTCCTCTGTATCAATTGGGAGAGAAAAGACAGCTAACATTCATCAAGTTCTTGTTATCCACCCAACAATTATAGGGAATCATGACCCCTATTATCCCCATTTTATAGATGAGAAAACTGAGGAACAAAGAGAGCAAGTTACTTGACTGGCATCATACAGCTGGGAAGTGGTGGAGGCAGGATTCAAGTCCAGGCCCCCCAGCTCTGGAGCCCTCGTTCTTCATCACCATGGGACACTGCCCACCTGCCTTCTCTGCTTTCATTTGTGAACTGATTCGTGCAATGGTGAAATAGTCAAGCAGTGTAACCGATTACACGGTGAGAGCTGTCTCCCTGGCAATCCCGTCCCTGGGAAGTTAACCCAGGGATCTTGCACAAGGAAGAAATGACAGATACACAAGGAGAGTCACTATTGGTCAGGACTGGAAGCAATTTCAGGGACCACTAAGAGGGGACAGTAGCATGTGTACCTGAAGGACGCTGCACCTGTGCAAGGAAGGCACAGGACAGCATGGGCAGTGTCTGCCACTGGTGAAAAATAAAGGGAGATAAATGTATTCTCTTATACAAGCATTTGGGAAGATCCATCAGAAACTGATGGCTTCTGAGGAGGAGATGTGGCTGGTTGGTGACAGGGTAGAAGGAAGACTTTTCACCTTTTATTCTAGGTCCTTCCCCAGCATTTGCATTTTGAAACATTCAAAGTATTGTCTATTTCGAGGAGGGGGAGGAAGTAAGCTTCCATCCTCCACATACTTCCCAATGCCCTGACCGCCCTCTCCAAAGGCACCCTGCACTGGTGCTTTCCTGATAGATGCAAGAAATGTGTGAGTGCGCTCAGCAAGCCTGATACGTCTCTTTAGGTCAGTGGTTCTCAAGGTGAGTCCCCAGACCAGGAGCATCAGCCTCACCTGAAAACTTGCTAGAGATGCAAATTCTGAATCAGACAGTTGAGGAACAGGGCCCAAAAACCAGCATTTTAACCAGCACTCCAGGTGAGGCTGATGCACTCAAGACTGAGAACCACCACTGAGGTTATCCCCTTTGTTCCCAAATGATACGCACCATATGTGTTTTCTGTACCCTGCCTTTTCCACTTAGCACGTGTGTCGCCCTTGAGGAACACCACCAGCCTCCTCTAAGGCTGCTGGGAGAGGCAGGGTGCAGGTAATCCATGAGTGTTCAGGTCCTGAAGTCTGGGAACAGAGCCCTGGATGCCACAAGAGAAAGCCTAGAAGGAGGAAGAAGGAACCAAGCCCCGCCTGCAGCATGTAAGGGGTGTGCGGGGGCGCTGGTCCAGAACAGTAGGGTCAGCGGTAGGAGAGGGGCCTTCCTCTTGGCCACAGAGGGTAGACTTCACACAGCAAAGAGGTTCCATGTGCACTAAGAAGGCCATGATGTGAAGATGGGGAAAGCCCAAACATTTTAATTTTTAATAGGTTAGCATTTCTAACCCTCAACACCGCTGAGCCAGAGGGAGGAAGCAGAAGAGAGAACGCCATAGAGACCGCCATTTTTTCACTTCTTTGAATGACTGGTTGTGAGTGAGATCCATCATCGCCCTGTAGCATGGCCATCGTTTTACTTGCCCATCTCGCCTACCATGCTGTGATCATCTCCAGCGAGGATCCCTGAGTCACCTAGTGTCCCTGGAAGAGGGCCGCTGGATGCTCAAAAGATGTCTGTCAGATGATGGGATGGCTGCATGAATGCCGTGTAACTGTTTCTGTTTTCGGAGTCAAGCTAGACACAGAGAAGAACCTGCAGCCTAGCCCTCCGGGCTACAGGGAGCTCTCTGAGGGCAGGGGTGTGTCCTGCTTGTTCTTGCAGTCCCTGGTCTGTCACAGGGCTTGGTGACGTGCGGGCACATATTTACTGAATGAACCTAATGAAGGATGGCTGGCCAGGTGTGGGCTGGCTTGCCTCTCAGAAGACCCTCTTTTGTATGACCGTATACTTTGGTCAACAAATATATATTGAGCGCCTACTGCATGCCCACCTGTGCTAAAGATGCCCTGGCAGACAGACAGGTCCGTGTCCTTAAATGCTCCCCTCTGGTGGGGGAGGTAGACAGTGAGCTGTTAGCAACCACAGGAACAAGATCGCCCTTGCTAGCGAGAAGCGTTCAAAAGGGAACAAAACAGGTCGCCATGAGAGACACGGTCCCAGAGGGCATCCGCCTTAGACAGCGCAGTGGAGAAAGGTCTGAGACCTGAAGGGCGAGAAGGAGCCAGGCAAGGGCAGACCCCTAGGAAGAGTATGTCATGCCGGGGACACAGTGAGTGCAAAAGCCCTGAGGCAGGACCAAACCAGATTTTGCTTGTACTTCCTTCTGCAGGACCGGAAAAATGGAATACTTACTCCTCTGTCTCCAGAGAGTCAATGCGGGCAACGTAGTTGCTTGGGATGTAGCCTTCTTTCCGGGTGACCAGGGATCGAGCCTTCCACCACTCCCCAGACCTGAGGACAGGAGAGAGTGAAGGAGTCAGAGCAGAGGGAATCTCCCATTCTTGGACTCCCCAGCCTTTCCACCCTAGGAAACAGATAGGGTAAGGGGCAGGGTAGCCAGAGTCCCAGCCCCCTAGCATGTAAACCATCATTAGAGTAGGGATATTTGCAACAGGCCCCACTGTGCATCCAAGGGTCTAGAATCAAGCCCCATCCCTGCATTCATAGCCCACAGCCTAGGTCTCTGGCCCCACTCTTCCCCTGGACTTGCAGGGGTCCATACTTAGGATCTGGGGCCCTGTGCCCATGACAGGTTCATTGTGGGCCAAGAGCCACAGGGAGTAGTCTGACGAAGCATAACCACTCCCATTCTTGAGCCCCAGCACACAGTGACGCTATACTGATGGTAAAGATTCTAGGGGACAAGAGGTAGCAAACTCAGAGATCCAGAGATTTCTGAATGCAAAGGTACTCAGCAGGATCTGGTCCATAGATAAACCTGTAGTTTAATTACAGGAGCCTGAGGAAGGCCTCCCTGAGAAAGAACTTTCACCCATTCATTGTTGCCTGGATGTGGACTGCTAGTAAGTACACAAGCTCCTTTCTTGTGGCCCTCATCCAGGCTAACAACAAACCCTCCTTCCTCTATTACTATTCTTATCAGCCATTTACCCCCTAGTATAAGATAGTCTATCAGGTTCTTTATTGAAACACAAAAGGGAGCATGATTGAGTATGGAGGTAGCTATGTTTTAGGAGTGGGACAGAGACTCACTCTTCCAGGACCACCATCTGATCTCCCTTCTGGAAACTGAGGTCTTCATGGTGAATGGCCTCGTAATCATACAGGGCAATCACAATGATGTCATCGGGACCTACTGGGAGAGGGACACACAGGATGGTGAGGCTTTATCTGAGAACTACCACAGCCCCGGGTATTTCCCATCCCAACAACTGGCACCCAGCCCTGGACCCACTGACATGTCTGTCTCATGGTATAAATAAGGATCTTGCCAAGTAGGGAGAGATTCTAGAGTTTAAAGTTAAGGTGTTTTGTTTGCATGTGTAGATAGGTTAATAGAAACAAAACAGCTCGTAAAAAGTGCTTTGGGAGTAATTTAAAGGGTGTTTGTGACTATGTGGGAATTTTGCCTTAAGCTCTGACTGGGCACCTGCCCTAACCCTCTACATAACACAAGACTTTACGTCACACGTTTGCCAAATACTTACCACCTGTGGACCCTGGTGGGATGGTGTTGCTGTTGTCAGGGCGCTGTGGGGAAGAAACGGGAGAAGGGGTGAATCTAATAGTGTGTGTGGGAGCCACAGAAAGCTTGTGTCAAAAAGGATACCAAAGAGTATCTCATCCCAGCCCTCTGTGTCATGGGAGGAGGACCTGAGAGGGCTGGGGACATATGTGAGGTCATACAGCATATGAGGGGCACCACAAAGAGCCAAGTCTCTTGGATTGTGGTCTTGCCCTTGGACATACTGGGTGACGCTGTTTTGTTCCCTCCCTTGACATATGGTGAGGGGTTGGTCCAGATCAGTATTTTCTAAGATATGTTTGAAGAAGCTGTGGGTCTACCCAATGGCCCATGCATAAAGTCTCCATTCTGTATATGAAGGATCCTAAGTGTTCATCCAGAGGTGGGCTGCTGTCTACACCCTGGCACGGTACACAGTCCTCAGGGAGGTGGAGCCTCATTTCTGGCACAAGTAGGCCTTAAAGATACACTGTTGAGTGAACAAACCTAGTTCTTCAGAAGGAGAAACATGATCTATGTATAGAGAACACATACACACATGTCCTAAATACGTTCTGTGGACACCAACTGTATGTGTGTGAGTGTAAATTCTTGGAAAAAGGTTTGCAAGGGTCCACACCAAACTGACAAAAATTGATGCCTGTGGGGAGGGGCATGGGTCAGAGGAAACTGTAGCTTTCACTGTAATTTGTGATTTTTCTTTTCAAGGGGAATGTATTTATATATCATACACTTAAGGAAACTTAGAGAAACAGGTGTGGGAAACAATGAGAAGTATGCCCTTTTGTGGGGGAGAGCCACAAAGCCCATTAAGGTTCATAAAGCTCTCAGGACTCCCACAGGGAAGGAGACTGTTTTGCTTCCACAGGGAAGGAGCAGTGTTTTGGAAACTGATTTGGCCTGGGAACCCTTTCTCTGAGGAACACTTACTAACTTACCACTGAACTAATGCCCTGCAGGAGAACAACAAATGACTGATAATAACATCCCTTAAGTCTGATGTTCAGGAGACAACCAAAAATCAGTGGGAAAAAAAAACTTCTGCTTCCCAGTGGTGCCAAGCTAGTGGAGCCCTAGCCACAGAAAGGACCCAGGGCCATGCAGGTTAGGAGAGAGAGCAGATGTAGGAGTGACTTAAGGTTTAAGATATCAGTTCAGGACATCACTGATGTGAGAAACTCATATTATCTCAAGATCAGGATGTATTAATAGAGGTCAAGTGTCAGAGGGAGGAAAGTGACTATTTCACTACCCCCCCCATTCCCAAAATTAACCCTGTTCGAGACATCATGCTGGGAGAAGGGTGAGCAGAATGGAGAGAGGCCAGGAACCCATGTTGTGTGAAAGATGATTTGGAAGGAATGGGTGGGTTGGGATAAGACGTTTGCTTTATTCTCTACTTGATGTCATGGGGCAAAGGGAGTGGATGTATTTGGTGTGGGGCTAAGGGGTAGTTTCAGGAACAAGGAGTCAGGGTTATGAGACAATAGGCCTCCCTTCAATCAGAGGAAGAACTTTCTAAGAGCTTGCCCCAGGAAGGAGAGTGCACCCCTGTCTCTGGAGGCAGCAAGCAGAGACTGTGCTTCCCTAGATGAGCTCAGATAAGATCATAGACTACAGGATTCCAGAGCAGAAAGCACGCCAGCCTTGGGGTTAGAAAGACCCGGGTCTGCTGTTCCCAGCTGTGTGGTCCCCGGGAGACATTTCACCTCTTTGAGCCTTAATCACAGTGGCTTTAAAGTGGCATAATTCCTGCCTCACAACTTTTGGTGAGGACTAATGTCGTAGAAGCCCCTCACCCTGGTTCCTAGAACACAGCACAGGTTCCAAGAATAGTAAGATTATTACAGTCGTTCCTGCTGCTATAGTACCGCCACCACCACTCCTGGTTCTGTTACTGCTCCGGTCAACGACTGTTACTGCTATAGCCCCTCTTCGATCATTCTCTTTTTTCTCCCCCATTTTTGTTTATTATGCTATGTTAGTCACCATACAGTACATCATTAGTTTTTGATATAGTGTTCCATGATTCATTGTTTGGGTATAGCACCTAGTGCTCCATGAAATCTGTGCCCTCCTTAATACCCACCACAAGGCTCACCCATTGCCTGCTCTTCTACAAGCCTTAGTTTGTTTCCCTGAGTCTTCTATCCCTCTCATGACTATGGGACTGGGCCCTCCTGCCATGGTAACTACTGCTCCTGTCATCACCACCGGTATTGACCTAACTATAGCTTCTCATTAGCATTTGGCTTATGTCTCTGTTTCTCCTGCTCCAACCACTGGTACTAGGGTGCCTGCATAGCCCAAGTTTGAATCCTGCCTCTACTCCTTGTTACCCGTATGGCCTTCAACACGTTATTAAGCTCTGTGTCTCACCTGTGTAATAAAAATGGAGACCTAGGATTACTGTGAGGCTGTAAGGCATTGTTAACTGTACAGCACTTAGAACAGTGCTTGGTTCATCATGAGCCCTGTACAAGCAGAGGATAAGTAAGAAAATACCTCTGCTAGTAGGACTACTTCTCTTACTGTGTCTACGCTTGCCATTATATTCCCGCTGGTCTTGCTATTACAATTGTTACTATGGTTATTGCTATAGTACTGGTACTATCATTACTGTCACTGCTTCAATTGCTATTGTTACTGGTCAAGATCACTGACTACTCTCAGCTCTGCTCGTGCTACTGCCCAGGCTTGGGGCCTCTGCCATGCTCACCGGGACCTGGTCCCTGGAGCCTGGGCAGAGGGGCCCAGGCCTGGGCAGCTCAATAAGGAGGAGTGACGTCATTGCCCCAGGTCCTTGGTGCAGATGTATTTCAGAGAGTTAAGGCACTGCTGGTGATGGGTCAGCTCCCTGTCACCCCTGCTGACCATTGGGAAAACAGAAGGCTGTTAGGTCAATTTGGGACAGCATGGGGGAGCCTCTCAGGATGCTGAACACCCCTTTCTTCCCCCACTCACCCGCTTGCTTGTAGACGTGGGATCTGGCACATACACAGGGCTGTGTGGGTTGGTGTTGGGCTCGGTTTTTGAGACCTTGCCTCTGTCCTGGAGGAATTTGGACTTCATGCACCCCATCCTGCGTCAGAGAGAAGGGAAGTGAGCCTGGCTTGCCCCAAGACCCACACAGGGAATCTTGGATGCTGGGTTCCAGACCCCTTGCCCTCAGGCTGGCTCCCTCTCCCCTATCCTGTCTCCCCCACCCCCTCAACCCACTGCCCCTGCCAAGCCCACTCACTCCACCCTTGCCACCTCTGGGCTTCCCCATGTTCATGTCTGCCACGTGCCCACACAGAGTTGACAAGTTGCCATAGCCATGCTACAAAGGACCCCCACAATGGGGAGTTTATTCAGAGAATCAATCATGAGAATCATCAAAATTCAACGGCAGAGCCTTGGAGCAGAGTGGGTAGTAGGCACCACGGGTTCTGGCATCAGAAAGCCTTGAGCTGATACTTGGCTCCTCCACCCCACCAACACCTCATTCATCACTCGCCCTGCTCCCCAATCACAGTTCCTCATCAGCAAAGAGGGGATAATAATAATACAAAATACTTGCAGGGTATTGGAAGGATGAGGAAACATGTAGGCGAGGAAATACTTAGCACAGCGTGGGACTCAGAGCAAACAGTAAAGTGAGACTATACTGTTATGATATAATAAATTACCATTTTATATGAAACGACCAAGATGAGGTCTCATAATATGGCTCAAACAATCTAGCTAAATAGTAGCCAAGGCACTGTCTTCCTTGTGTCATTTTATAACTGCCTTATAATAGTTTCCTTCCTCCCTCCCTCTCTTTTTCTCTCTTCCTTCTTTCTCTCAAGAGTTTATTTGGTCATTCATCCCTCTGTTTACTCGGCAAACATATATTGAGCACACTCCTACACCATGAATAAGATAAGCGAGTTCATGCTCTTACAGTGCCCACTCTGAGGATGAATGGGAGACACAAACAGGTAAACAAACACATAACAAGATAAATTTAGTGAAAAGTGTGAGGATAATCCTAAAGGATGTGATAGGAAACAACAGTGCAGGGCTTTTGTAGACAGGTGATTGGGGAAGGCTCCTCTGAGGAGGTGACGTCAGACATGGGATCCAAATGGCACCAAGGAGCCGGTCATGTGACACAGTGAAGGCCGTGTTCCAGGCAGAGGGGACTAGCAAATGCAAAGTCCTGGCTGGAATGTGCTCGGAGAGAGTGAGGTACTGAAAGGAGGCCAGTGCGGCTGGAGGTCCCAGGCAGGGAAGAGGAGTGTGCTTTGGGACAAGGTTGGCACATCTATTAGAGCCAAGGATGAATCTGGATTTGATTCTTTTTTTCTTTTTTTTTTAAAGATTTTTATTTATTTGACAGAGAGAAACACAGCTAGAGAGGGAACACAAGCAGGGGGAGTGAGAGAGGGAGAAGCAGGCTTCCTGCCGAGCAGGGAGCCTGATGTGGGGCTCGATCCCGGGTCTCCGGGATCATGACCCAAACCGGAGGCAGTCGCTTAACCAACTGAGCCACCCAGGCGCCCCTGGATTTGATTCTAAAGATGATGAGAAACCACAGAAAGTTTTGAGCAGAAGAATGATGGGATTCATTTGCATTTCAAATAATGGTTGCTCGGTGGAGTAGGGACTCTAGGAGGCGAGGCAGGGAACCCTAGCCACTGCAGAGGTCCAAGCAAGAGATGATGGTGGCCTGGCCCAGGGGTGGTAAGCAATGGACAGCTTTGGGCAGACATTTTGAAGGTAAAGATGACAGACTTTGTCGAAATTTTGAGATATTTAAAGAAATTCATGAAATTTTAAGGTCCTTAAAGAAAACATGTTTTTCAGATCAGGGTCAAAACTTAATTGCAAAAGTGGCAGAAATGTTTTATTTCTTCTCTCAAAATGCTCACATGTATTTGCTGAGATGAGCCATAAGGAGCCACATGAGAGAGTGATTGTTTTCCTCAGCTCCGCACAACTGTAATTCTCCTCTAAAGCAGTTAGAACTCAGTTATACTTATCTTGTTAAAATAAACACATGTTTGTGGTTTAAGAAAAAAAAAATCCATATTCCTAGGCTTAGGGGAGTTACTTTTTAAAAAAAAGATTCTTTTTATTCACAAAGATGTTTTTGTCTGTCCTTGTGGGAATTGGCAACAATTTACCACTTCAAGACTTAAGCGGTTTCTGCTTCATTTGCTTGTTGTGAATAAAATAAGGAACTGCTTCAGGCTCCCAGAGTGCTGCATCATTAATTTGAAAAATTATCACAATTAATCACTGCTTTATAATGTACTTAAATGCATTTAAAACACCTCTCTTTGACTTGTGATAAATGGATATTATGGTTCTGGAATTAAGACAGCATATTGCGTGGTTCTGTATGACATACAATCATATTACTGTTCATATTTTTTTATTATATAAGAGTATTCTGGGAAGAACACCGCTGTGTGATGCAGGGCTCAGATTCTCTGAGCCCCTACTGAGTATCATTTATCCCAGCAATTTACATATTCGAGATGGCCACAGGGTCCTGAGTAACGGAACTCTGCTGTCTTCATGTTGAGGTATGATTCAAGGCTATCTCTGAAAAAGGATGTGAGGTTCTACCCCACGGGGTGCTGGTGAGCACAGAACAAGTTGATTAAATGTAAAGGTTCCTGGCACACAGCAAACTCTAGAGAAATGTTAACCATAACCAAGTCTGTTTCTTAGCAAACATGGACCTGGTCTGGAGGATAAAGCAAACGCAGATTGCCATTCCTCTGATCCACAAGCTTAGAGATACAGCAACAGCAAAATATTTTTATTTTATTTTATTTATTTTAAGTAGACCGGGAGCTCAATGTGGGGCTTGAAGTTCCAACCCTGAGATCAAGGCTTGAGGTGAGATCAAGAGTCAGATGCCTAATCGACTGAGCCACTCAGGTGCCCCAAGAAATTGACTTTTGAAAATAGGGAGTTTCCATTAGTTCAATTTTAGCCCAGTAAAATATGATGTTTAAAAAGTTATATACTGGCAGGAGTCAAATTTGTATAAAATGTGACTGTTTCCCTAACCAGGAGAACTATCCCACTGCTTGACATCATGTGGCCTCAGACATACTCATTTTTGTGACCACCAGACCCGGAAATGAAATGGGAGCCATGTATATAATTTAAGAATTTCCGGGGCACCTGGGTGGCTCAGTTGGTTAAGCGACTGCCTTCGGCTCAGGTCATGATCCCGGAGACCCAAGGATCAAGCCCCACGTCGGGCTCCCTGCTCGGCGGGAAGCCTGCTTCTCCCTCTGTCACTCCCCCTGCTTGTGTTCCCTCTCTAGCTGTGTTTCTCTCTGTCAAATAAATAAATAAAATCTTAAAAAAAAAAAAAGAATTTCCACAGCCATATTTTTCCAGGTAAAAAGAAACAAGGGAATTAATTTTAAGATACATTTATTTTCTCTAACATGTCAAAAATTATTAACATGTGATCAATATAAAAACTATCAATGAGGGATGTCCAGCTGTCTCAGTCCATAGAGTATGCAACTCTTGATCTTGGGGTCATGAGTTCAAGCCCCACATTGGGCCAAGAGCCTACTTAAAAATAAAAAATAAATAAATACGTACATACAAAATTTACTAAATACGTACATACAAAAATTTTTTTAAGGTTAAAAAAATTATCAGTGAGATACTTTATACTTGTCTTGGCCCTGGGATTTTGCTGGGAAATTAGGAAAAAGGCACTCTATTTCTACAGGGATTGCTGATGTAGGTGTAGATGTAGGGAACTGGAGATCTTGGGAGTCATTCTGACATCAGGAAGGGAGGGACTGTCTTAGTGTGAAGCCATCAGAGGCCAGCAGAGTTGGGCGATGGAGACAGAGTGATTCCTGAAGACTTGTATGAACATCTAGATCCAGCGATGCCTGAAAGCTGCCGACCTCTGGATTTTTTCCAGTTGATGATCATATCGGTTCTCAAATTTGTCTAAGACAGTTTGAATCAGGTGTTTACTGCTTGCATCCAAATAGTCCTCACTGCTTCTTGCATCTCCCTGGGCTACAATCTGGACTGAAAGAACCAGAGTCTTTGGGGATGAGGGCCTGGAATCTGCATTTCTTACGATTCTTCAGGAGCCTCTTATATACACTAAAATGTGAGATCCACCACTGCAGTGGAGTGAGGGCTGAAATTGGGGTCAGAAGACTTGGGTCTGGATCCCAATTCTGCCACTGACTGGCTATGTGACCTCTGGTAGGTCACTTCCCCTGAGCTGCTTTTTCTGCCCTATAAAGTAGGAAGCCCTTGCTTCTCAGGCTTGGCCTGAGGTTCTGGGTGACAGGGATGTGAAAAGCTTTTTAAAACCTCTGAACACATGATTCTTGTCTAATGTGACTCAAAATCAGGCTCTGAGAGCAGAAGTCGCTTGCCGGGTCCCAGACTAGCTTAGAACTGCTGACTCCTGGGAAAGACACTTTCTCAGGTCACTGCGAAGCTCCTGGAAACTGAAACTCGCTCCCTGCCCCCTCAGCTTCTGCAGGCATGACACCGAAGGGAAATGAGAACGGTCAGCTAACCTTGTCTCGGGTGTTTCCCAGGGTCACCATGCAGGGTGGGGAGCCTCAGGGACTCCGCCCACAGGCGGAGTGAAGCGGGGGGGGGGGGGGGGGGGGGGGGGGGGGGGGGGGGGGGCAGGGTATCCCTTAGAGTGAGCAAGGAGATGGTTTTTAAGGAGCTTTTAGGCTCAAGCAGAGGCCTGTGAGGGCTGGGGCCCAGGAGCCCTAGATTCTGCTTTCACCTCTGCCACAAGCTCACTGTGTGAGCTCAGGCAACTCCCAACCTCTCTCTGGACCTCCGTTTCTCCAAATATGAAGCAAGATTTTGGATGATTGTTCTTTCCTGCACAGTCTATGTTCCCCTTTCTTCTGAAAATAGCTCCCCAGTCTTCCTTTGGGAACTGCCTCTCCCCCAACCTCATTTCACAGGTTGGGGTAGAGCTGACTTCAACCTCTGGCTGCAGGTGTGTGCGTGGGTTTGTGGGTGGGTGTCTGTGACCAAGTCTGGCCAAGGAGGTTGCAGTAACAGAAGCAGAGGTGGACATGTGACTCCGTGCTGGACACTGAGAGTCACCCATTGGCCTTTGGTGCTGGAAGAGAGTTGCAAACAGAGCCAGGAAATGGAGAAATGCAGATTCCCAAGCCCTTGAATGCAGCCCTTCCCAAAGTGGATGTGTTCATGGACTTCCCAATAATCTCCCTCTCCTGCTTGGGGGCCAGTTTGAGCTGGTCTTCTGTCCCCCTTAAACCTCAAAGAGTGCTGCCCAGTGCAGAGGAAATTCTTACCAGAGATTGCAATTCATACCTAAATGTAAATGGCTTATAGCAAAGATTTCATAGATAGTAGGTTCTAATGAGTAAAAGAGGGTACTGATCCATTAGAATAGGTAAGGATACATGGAATATGGACCTCAAGAAGCTGATGGCACTGACGCCATGTCTAGAAAGTGCCTGGCATGTATTAGGCCCACCATATACATTTATGGAGTAAATATATTGTGTTCAACCTTCTACAGGCCTGACCATACTTGGCTGAAGTCAGCAGGACGAGAGATAAGAGCCCATTTTACGATGGGAAAATGGAGATGCATGGCAGAGCAGTTTCACGGGAGGTCAGTGGTAAATAGAATGAGAACCCAGCTCTCTTGCCTCTCATCCTCCACTGGGCTATCAGCCCCAGAGGCTGCAGTGGGGAACTGTAGGATAAGGGTGAGGAACTCAAACAGGAAGTTCAGGAAGGCAGTTCTCTAGGGGCCCAGGGCTCAAGATTGTCCAATTAGAGGAACTTGCCCTTAGTACAGCTCAGCTATAGAGGTGGAGAAAAAGTCTTCCCCCATTAGGGATAATTTCTGGAAGAGTTTCTAGGGATGCAGAGCCCTACAGATCCTCCTCTTCTGGTTCCCTTAAGTTTTACTCAATGAACCACATAAACCCCCAAGGGACTGTTATTCCTAATGGACATGTGGGGCTCACCCCAACTCCTCATCTCGCTCCTTTCCTGATCCTCAGCTTCTTCCTGATCAAGAACTCAAAACTTGGACTTTGCAAACAGGAAAGGGTTGGAGAGACCTTCGTTATGCAGGTGGAGCAGCAGCCCGGAGAGGGTGAGCATTGTGTCCTGGTTTACAAATAGCAAGTGATAGAGCAACGCTGAAGAGGAACTCAAGGCCTCTGGCCATTTGCCTGACTCTGCCAGAGACTCGGCCATGGCTCTGACATGAGTGTGTGTCAACTACTTGTTCTGACCATGTAGTAAATTCCTAGCCTGTTCATTGTTACCTCTGGGTCTCCCACTCAAGTCCAGAATTCAAGGGCAATTGGGAACCTCCTTAGTTTAATTTTCTCTCTAAGGTAAGCAGGGGGAAGGCATGTTGGGAAACTACAGGATGGGATTTGATGGCACAAAGAGCTGGGTTTGAATTCCCATTCTGCCTCTTATAGACAAGCAAGTCTTTTAAAATATAAATCAGGCCTCCTCTGCTCAACAACTCCTGGGGTTCTCATCTCACTTGGAATATAAGCCCAAGTCCCTTCTGTGGCTGACAAGGCTCCATGATCCAGGCTCACCCCAGTCCTGCCGTCTGTCATCCTCCCTGAGGCATCCTTTCCAGTCATGCAAGCCTCTTGCTATTCCTCAATTCCCCAACCATGCTTCCACCTCAGGGCCCTCACACATGCTGCTTTCTGGAATGTTCTTCACCCAAAAAGCCTCTTTCACTTCACCCAAGTCTCTTTGCAGATCTCACTTGCTCAGAGAAGCCTTCCCTCATCACCCTGGTTAAGAATAGGAAAACCCACCCCCAATTCCCATCACTTTCTAGCCCTTCCCGGCTGTCTTCTTCACGGCTTTACCCAGCAGCTGATGTGGCAGTCACAAAGATGGGCCTCTCAGATTCTGACTCCAGACAGTGGAATGGACCAACAGCCCCAGCTGTCGTCCATCATCACTATTGCCATGGGCTGTTTTTAGTCAGTGATAGAGTATGGCAGGGATACTGAGGCAGGCCAAGCCAGGGGGACCTCTGACAGGAAGCTGTGACTAAGGGTTCCCCAATAGCCTTGAGAAGCTTTCCTTGGAACTGCACTGGAACCTAAGATATTTCCACCTCTTCTTCCCTTCTTCCTTCCTGCCCCCTTCTCTCCTTCCCTTTCTTCATTTGGAGTCCAACATGCACTGCCATCTGCTCACTTGCCTAGCTTCTCCTAGTTGCCCCCACATACATTCCCACCAATTTCATTTCTTGCATATGTAATCTATCTGAGATGAGAGTCTGCTTCTCAAAGGACCTGAATAAACACACTAATACATGACCTAGGGATCTGTTTGTCATCTATCATCCTTGGAGTGCAAGACACATGATTGTTCTATGCACTGTTGTATCTCAGTGTGTAAAACGAGGGCACAGCAGGTACTCAATAAATCCTCGAATAATTGAATGAAATCTCCTTCAACTTTCCAGGATGCCCTGGTTTTCCCCATTGAAACAAGTTCTAAATGTGTGTCTAAACTGAAAAGGGATATCTGTGTTGGCTCATCTCTGCTTGGAGAGGAATGAAGCCTCTCCTGGACTGGAACTGAGTGGAGGTTGCCCCCTTAACACAGGACATGGAGACCAGTTTGCCCCCGCCCTGGGGGGAGGAAACAACTTTTAACTCTAATTTCCCATCATGCTCCAAGGTCAGCTGCCCCCAAATCTGTCCCCCCCAAATAGAAACCTCAAAGCCACAACAACACATGCTCTGACCTTTTCACAGCTACTTCTTTATAGTCGATTTGGAGTCTGTTTCTTTTCTGTTTTGGAGGGTAAGTATTTTGTTTTGGAGGGTAAGTATTTTGGAGGGTAACCTTTCATCACCTGGTAAAACTGTACATTGTCCTTATTAAAAAGGAAAACCTTATAGATAAATCTAAGGTGCCTTTGGATTTCTCCCTTGACAGGCTCTCCAGGGCCATCCTTGCCCCTCAGGTCTGTCTCTACATCGACACTCGTGCGGGGATCCGTCGGTGCGCCACCCACCTCCCTGCCCTTCACCGTTTCAGAGCACTCCTGCTGGCAGCACCTGTATGTCTTTGCCTGAGAGATTTCTCTGTGGCATCGGCACCTGCTCTGCCCGTGAGCTTGGCAAGTCGAGGTGCTAGAGAAATATCATCCCCCAGGAGCAGTCTTCAACCAGTGACTGACAGGAGCAGGCGGGTTAGTAGCTCAGGTCCCTCACCTGCCGCGCACACTCACTGGCTCCCCACGGCGCCCAGCGGAAGTGCCCACAGCAGTGAGTGGCTTGATCACATACTTTCATTGGCTGCCTTCACTTCTGGCTCACTTCCGCACTCTCCTCCAGGGGTTTCTGGGATCCTCTCCCCAACAGACTCAAGAGTAGATGCGCATGGCACCTTTTCTGGGGTCTGCTTCTCAGGAAACTCAAACTAAGACATATGTGCCCACAGAAAATATGGAGTATCTTTTTGTGTGTGTATGTTGACATCAAAGGACTTGTACTATGTGAGCTGGGAGGTAGGATCCTTATTCCTATTTTTCAGATGAGGAATCTGAGACTCAGAGAGTGAGGGGATTTGCCGAACGGATCACAGCTTCTAGGAGGCAATGTGGGCACTCAGACTCAGGTCTTGTGCCCTATCTACGGTTCTTCGTTTCTCTGGCAGAGATGAGGAAAGGTCTCCTATTCGCTTGGTTGTACATAAGTCTCTCAGACCAAAAGATTTCAGGGTGACGGTGAGAGCTTGGGTGGGTGTCTTAGGGCGGTATCAGGAATGCGGGCCACAGTGCAATGCCATCAGGAGGGTGCCGTGACAGGCAGAGGGTATGAGTGGCCGTAGGCACTGGCCAAGAACAAGGGTGCATTTTACAGTCGAGCAAGGTTTCCTTCTGCATCATTACCCAGGCCCCTGGAAGTACAGTAAAACTCCCAGCCCTGGGGTGGAGGAAACCGGAAACACCCGGTGAGGATCAAAGTGCTGTGGGGGCTAATAAAGATTGTACAGTGAGCATGCTGTATAACTTTGGGAAAGCTACTTACCCTCTCTGGACATGACATTTCTTTTCTGTAAAAGGGGAGGACTTGTCATGGTTTTGGGGGGTAAGTCCTGAAAACTCAAATGGCTGTAGGGACCCACAGGGACACCCACATAAGGAAAGTGATCCCAGAAAGGGGCCAGCAGCTTGGGGGTAGTCCCCAGGGCAGTCCCCAGGAAGCTTCACCTGCCATGAGTGAATAGCAGAGGGGCATGGGAGATGGAGTCTCTAGTCCTACTATTGCTAACTTTCATACTTTTTCAAGACAGACACCCAGATTTGTGTGAGTTCTCTTGATGTTAAAACTTGGCAACAAATGAAAAAGAATCACTACGTGGGGCCAACTGAAATACACTTATGTGCTGAAGTATCTCAGGCAAAGGAGGGGAGAGGTTGTTGCCTACATCAAAGTTTCTAAGACCCTATTCTGTGCCAGGCACCTACTATGTGTTAGTGATACAGTAGTTTAGGAGACCTGCCCGTCTTTGCCCCTAGTTTCCAGGAAGAGTTTAAAGTGCAAGACCTGGCTGGTCCCTTGAAGGCGGACAATTTCCTCCTCACCCTCAGGGGTCAGCGTCCCCAGCGAGCAGCCTGGGTGGGGTGAGATTAAGATCTATGCTTCCCACACCCATTAGGATGGCTATGATAATAGTAATTTTTAAAAAAGGAGAACAGCCAGGTGTTGGCAAGGAGGTGGAGAAACTGGAACCTTCTATATGGCTGACAGGAATGTAAAACGGTGCAAAATAATCTGGCAGTTCCTCAAAAAGTTAAACATGGAATTACCACATGACTCAGCGATTCCACTCCTAGGTATAAACCCAAGAAATTGAAAACAGGTGCTCAAACAAATACCTGGAGGTTGGGGCTCACTGTGGCACTATTCACAACAGTCAGGAGGTGGAGACAACCCAGATTTCCTTCTACAGAAGAATGCATAGCAAATTGTGGTGTATATGTACAATGAAATATTATTCAGTCATAAAAAGCACCGAAATACTGATACATGCTACCACTTGGGTGAACCTTGCAAACATTGTCTTATGTAGAAGAAGTCAGAATGAATTAATTCAAAGATACAAAAAGCAGGCTGGGGGTTGCCAAGGGTTGTGGGGAAAGAGGAATGGGAATGACTTCTGTAATGGATTCAGTGCTTCCTTTCGGGGAGATGAAAATATTTGGAGACCATATAGGAGTTGTGGTTGCACAACACTGTGAATGTGCTAAATGCCACTGAATTGTTAGTTTTAAAGTGGTCAAGTTTATAATGCTACGTGAATTTTGACTCAAAAGAAGAATTTACAAATTGCAAACTACATAAAAGTGCTTTCTTAGGATGGTTAAACAAATTAGAGTGCATCCAAGCAGTGAAATAATGTGTAGCTATTAAAAAATCCAAGGGGGGGGGGCGCGCCTGGGTGGCTCAGTTGGTTAAGCGACTGCCTTCAGCTCAGGTCATGATCCCGGAGACCCAGGATGGAGCTCCACATCGGGCTCCCTGCTCGGCGGGAAGCCTGCTTCTCCCTCTCTCACTCCTTCTGCTTGTGTTCCCTCTCTGGCTGTGTTTCTCGCTGTCAAATAAATAAATAAAATCTTAAAAAAAAATCCAAGGGGGAGGGCACCTGGGTGGCTCCAACAGTTAAAGGTCTGCTTTCTGCTGGAGTCAAAACCGCAGGGTCTTGGGATTGAGCCCCACCCACATCTATCTTCCTGCTCAGTGGGAGCCTGCTTATCCCTCTCCCTCTGTGTGCTTGCTTGCTCTCTCTCTCAAATAAACAATTCTTTAAAAAAAAAAAAAAGGAATAAAATAAAAAATCCAAGGATGTTTTGGGGTGCCTGGTTGGCTCAATTGGAAGAGCATGTGGCTCTTGATCTTGGGGTAATGAGTTCAAGCTCCATGTTGGGTGTAAAGATTACTTAATTAAATAAATAAACTTTAAAAATAAAATGGCAATTTAAAACAATCCTAGGATATTTTAATGACATGGGTAAATGTTTATAATGTAGTGCTAAGAAGTAAGATGAAAATTATATACCCAGCAGTTTACTGATTATGTTAAATAAAAAGTACACAGAAGAGAAGACTACACATATTTTTCTATCCAAAAAAAATTTTTTTAAAGGAGTCATGCTTCTGTTGTTTGAGCTTCTACCAAGTGTCACTGGGATGAAGATCTTTGCTCTCCTGCAGTGGAGAACAGGAGACTGGGGACAGTGACCCTGGGAGGTCAACAGCCCAGACATGCTGTCGTCTCTGACCCAGGCTCCCTGGGTGACCTTTCTAGGCCTCAGTCCTCCTCTCACACAAGAAGAGAGGGCCACAGATGCCTCCTCTGGAGACCCATCCAGCCTCTTGGCGTTTTCCCAAGAATCACCTGCATCCTCCCACGCCCACCAAGGTCAGGCATCCAAGAGGATCCCAGCAGAATGGTTTGTTGTAGTAAACGCACCTGTAGTTCAACACCTGAATGTCCAGCAACAGGGGAATGAGAAGTAAGGTAGGGTGATCACCTGCTGGAACACTCCACTGAGAAGGAATGAACTATGTATGCTTCTGTTTCTCATCCTCACTAGACCCTGACAACTTAATGATAAGGCAAGGAAAAGAAAAACAATATTAAGGAAGAATCTCACAGCTGGATAACATTTTTGGAGAACTTTAAAGCACAGAAAAACAATTCTATGTATTATTTATGCATCTATATCTATGTAATAAATTCTTAAAGGCACAGACTGGAAAGGACTCTATTTCATGACAACGGTTCCCTCTGGGGAGGGAGAAAAACTGGACTGAGAGAGGGACAAGGTGGAGAGGTTTCAATTTTATCTGTCACTTGTAATAATTTTATTTAAAAAATAAGCAAACATAACAAAATGCTAACATTTAATTCTGGATGGTGGATTCATGTGATGTTTAATATATTATTCTCTTCACTTTTCTTTATTTTAACATCCTCCCCCCGCCAAAAAAAAAGAAGGCTGGTGAAGAGAATGCCGTGGGATAAAGGAACCAATATCTATTGAAGCCTTTCTCTGTGTTGGCAGCAGTGATTCTCAAAGTGTGGTCCCTGGACCAGCAGCAACAGCATCACCTGGGAATGTAAATCCTCAGAGTCCTGGGCTGGACCTACTGAATCAGAAACTGGGGTCAGGGCCAGGAATCTGTGTTTTAACAAGTCTTCAGGTGATTCTGGTATACTGGGGAAGCACTGGGCTGGATCCTCCACATGTATTAAGCGTGTGTACCCATCACATCCTGCTCTAAGAGCTTGCCATCAATAACAACCTAACCTTCCAAACCACCCTGTGAGGGAGTCATTATTATTAACATCCCCATCCTACAGGTCTAAAAACGGAGGCACAGGAAGACCAAATCCCGTGCTCAAGGTCAACAGAGTGGTTGCTCCCAGAATCCCATTTCCCTTTGAGTGACCCTCACAGACTCTAGCTCACTGTAACCTTGGAAAAAGAATAATAGCCCCATCCGACAGAGGAGGAAACTGGAATTTGGAGAGAGAGCGCGCCTTGGCCCAAGGTGTGACCAAGAGGAAAGTGACGGGGCAGACACCCTGTGGTCTGTCCGGGAGTTTTGAGGTTTGACCCAGACCTGCTGGGGATCAGCGCCCAGCGAGGGAGGAGGGGGGAGCGCAGCAAGCCGGCCCAGCTGCAGCCTCGCCCGGGTGTGGTTCGCACGTCACGCCTACAGCCAGCTGTCCCCTTCCCCACGACGGCGCCAACCCGCCGTGACCCGTCACCCACCCCCACCAGTAACCGTAAGGGCCTTCCCCTTCAGGTCACCGTGAAGGCCCATCCCTTCCTTCTCGTTTTTCTTTTCTTTTGCAGAAAGGGAACCTGGACGGCTCCGAGAAGTGGAGGTTGGATCGAAGTCACTCTGTGGCTCCCTCCTTAGAGCCTCCCCAGGTTCGCGGTAGGGCCATCTCCTCCGCCCGCCGCTCAGCCCACCACGCGTCCGCCGCTCGGCGCTCACCCCGCGACGGCCCCTTACCGCCGCACCGCAGCGGGCTCTGCCCACCACCCCCGGCTCCCGCCGCGCAGAGAAGACCCTCCGGCGGCGCCCTCACCTGGGCGCCCGCTCCTCGTCCTGCGGGCAGCCCGGATCCTCGCAGCTCGAGCGCCCCCCCAGCTCAGCGGCCCCCGGGGTCCCCGGGCGTCCGTGCCCGAAGGGAGACGGGCTGACTTTCCAGAAGAGGCGAGGATGGTGCTCTGAGGGGCTTGCGCGGCTTCTCCCGCTCTCCTGGCGCGGACCCGCCGGCGTCCCCTCTCGCTGGCGTATAGGCCTCGGTGGTGCGCCCCGCTGGAACCAGGGACGCGGTGGCACCCACAGGCCATCTGGGTTCCTTAGCCGCGCCCTGAGCGATGCTAACCCCACCCCCATGTATCCTAACCCCGCCCCCGAAGACTCTAACCCCACCACAGGGATTCTAATCCCACACCCCACCTTTTAGCACCCTAATCCCACCACCTCCCAAGGATTTTTTAAGATTGTATTTATTTATTTAAGAGAGAGAGAGAGAGAGAGAACGAGAGCGGGAGCAGAGGCAGAGGGAGAAGCAGATTCCGGGTTGAGCAGGGAGCCGGATGACGGACTCAATGCCAGGACCCTGGGACCATGACCTGAGCGGAAGGCAGACGCTTAACCAACTGGAGCCACCCCCGCGCCTCCAAGGATTTTTTTTTTTTTTTTTAAACACCGCCCCATGCAAGGCTTCTAACTCTGCCCTAAAGATCCTAACCGGTCTGGAAGGATAATAAACCCGCCCCTAAGAATTTTAATCCGTCCCCCAAAAATCCTAACCCCACCCCCTCCTCCAATTACCCATACACCTGCCCAGATGCATTATAATCCCCGCCTCTCCAAACCCTAAAGCGGCCGCCAAAGGGATTTAAACCCATCCTTCCAAGAACTGCAACACCATCTCCTCCTATAATCCTAATTCTGCCCCCAAAGGATTTCGAATCTCACATTTGAAGGACTTTTTAAGCCTCATCCAACCGAAGGTGTCTAATCCTGCCCCCAAGGATTCTAATCCAGCCAACTAAAGGATCTTCACCCTTCTCTTCAAAGGATTCTGACCCAGCCTTCCAGATTCATAACCCTAACGCCAGGGATTCTGATCCTGCTCCTGGATAATCCCAGTCTTGTTCCCAAAGGATTTTAAACCACCCTTCAGGATTCTAATCCGATCCATCCCAAAATCCCAACCATACCCTCTAGGATTTTAACCCCTCATTGGAGAATTCCAGCTGGGTCCACAAGGATCCTAACCCCTGTCCTCAGCACTCTCACAAGATTCTGATCTCCCCCCTCCCACCCCGAGAGCATTCCGATGGTTTTCCCTACCGTCCCAATCTACTCTTAAGAGCCCTGGCCCCTCCCCCACACCGCGTCCCAAGCCTTCCGGGTCCTTCAGTGGTCAGCGGTTTCCGCTCCACGGCCCCCACGCTATTCAAACCCGAATGCAAACTTTCTCACCCGCAGGCACCGCCCTGGCTCATTCTTGGCCGGTTTCTGGCAGCTCAGAGGACTTCGAAAACTGAGGGGGCGAGAAGAGGCCCCACTTGAATGAGATGCTCCCAGGACCAGGCAAAGAAAGAGCTCTGAATTCTGCCAAGTACACTTCCAAGATGTGTAAGACTTACAGCGTTTCTGTATTCCCACTGCTATCAGGCCTTCAGGCCACCATCATCTCTTCATTCACTCACTCATTCATTCATTCATTCATTCATTCATTCATTCAGCAATACTGTGCTGAGTGCAGGGCTACACAAGGCTTCTCAACTTCAGTAGGATCGACTTCTGGGCCGCACAATTCCTTGTTGTGGGGGGCTGTCCTGGACACAATAGGATGATGAGCAGCATTCCTGGACTCCAGCTACTAAATGCCAAAATTTCTTTAAAAATACGTTTTTAAAATATTTTAAAATTTATTTTAGGGGGAAGAAAAGAGGAAGAGGGAGAGGGAGTGAAAGTCTCGAGCAGACTCCACGCTGAGCATGGACCCCAATGTGAGGCTCAAACCCAGGACCCTGAGATCATGTCTTGAGCCGAAACCAAGGGCTGGGTGCTCAACTGACTGAGTCACTCGGGTGCACTTTTAAAAATAATTTTAATTCCGTGTTTAATTTACTTGAATGGTACTTACTCAGTTTTGTGCTCCCCCACACCCTGACTCCATCACTATCTTTAATATAATTGTGTTGCTAAAGGTCATTATCTGCATCCTCCACAGTTTCTTTGTCCACTTGCTTGGTCATGGACAACTGGATGGCACACAACTTTGGGCTACCATGTCCCCTATTGACCTATATAAGAATTTTGTAAAGATTTGTCTTGCCAGGCATGATGGATGCTTGCAGATGGCTGCTGCCAACATTTTTCTCCTAACACTTCCCCCACATTTTTGTTTATTTATTATTTTATTTTATTTATTATTTTGTTTATTTAAATGAAATTAATTCAGTCTTTTTTTTTTTTTTAAGATTTCGTTCATTTGACAGAGAGAAACACAGCTAGAGAAGCAACACAAGAAGGGGGAGTGAGAGAGGGAGAAGCAGGTTTCCCGCCGAACAGGGAGCCCAATGTGGGACTCGATCCCGGATCTCCGGGATCATGACCTGAGCCGAAGGCAGATGCCCAACCAACTGAGCCACCCAGGCACCCCTCATCCATTAGACTTAATTTGAGTTCTCCAGAAGTAAACCCTAGACATGGATTCAAGTGAAAGTAGGTTATTTGGGAGATGCAGAAAACCCTGGTAGGGGAGTAGGTGGATAAGATAGGACAGGGAAGAAAGCATATTAAGAGAGTATTGTCAACCACGTTACAACTGTGGGCTCCTGGAAGTCACTCCTGCTGGAGAGGGAATTCTGGAGACACTGTAGTATTCCCATTTCATAGTTATCCTTCCTGGAAGATGAGGGAGCCAGGGCATTTATGTACCAAGTGCTGGCAGACATTGGATGAGGAATGCTCCTGGGGACCATTAATCCTCCAGCACTTCTGGCCCGCTGCATGCTGCTCCAGCCACCTGAGAGAGCCTCCAGTAAGAGTGATACATGTTCTGGGGACACAAGCGGGTCACCATTAGCATCAGCTACACTTTCTTTCACAGGTTTGTCATTCTGTTGGCAAAGGACCGCGGACAGCTGAAATATTGTCCTGTTAACAGTCAATTCCACCTCCCCCTCTTTTTTTTTTGCTATTGAAATAATGCTGCAATAAAAATCTATGCATGTGTTTCCAAAGCTCCTATCAACTTTACTGGGGCACAGTTTTATACATAAAATCCACCATTAAAATATTCAGCTTGATGAGTTTGGTATACTCCTGTGTAACTCCACCCTAATCAAGATATAGAACATTTCTTTCGTTCCAAAGAGTTCCCTTGTACCCTATTGCAGCCAACTTCTCCCCCCTCCATTGCCTTAGGTAACCACTGTTTTTGGCTTTTTGTCTACTATAAAGTAGCTTTGTCTTTTCTAGAATTTCAAATAAATGCAATCATACCACATGTTTCTTTCATACCTGTATTCTTTTATTGTATATTGCTTTTGAGATTTTCCATGTTATTATGTAGTGCAGTATTTTGTTCCTTTTCACTGCTGAGTAGTATTCCATAGTCTAGATGTGTCACTATTTGTTTATCCATGTCCTTGTTGATGGACCTTGGGGTTGTTTTCAGGTTTTGGTTACATGAATAAAGCTACTATGAATATTCATGTACAAGCCTTTGTGTGGAAATGTTTTCATTTCTCTTGAGTAAATATTTAGGACTGGATTTGCTGGGGCAAGTGGTAAGTGTATGTTTTAACCTGATAATACACTGCTAACTCGGTTTTCAAAGTGATTATACCATTTTGCATTCTAACTAGCAATGTTTGGTTTCCCATTTCTCTACATCCTTGCACATTTGGTATTGTCATTCTTTTTAATTAAAAAAATTTAACCCATCTAACTTATATTAGCATCAAAGAACATTTATATAATTACAAAAATTTATCCTAAAACACTGGCTTACTAGTACTTGGGGTGGCAAACATTTTATCAATTCCTTCCTTCCTTCCTTCCTTCCTCCCTCCCTCCCTCCCTCCCTCCCTTCCTCCCTTCCTCCCTTCCTCCTTTCCTTCCTTCCTTCATCGTCACAGGGAATATAGCCCACAAAAGGAAGTAGTTGTTAAATGCTACATCTTTGGCATCAATCTAGAGTTCAAACCCTGGCATGGCCATTTATCAATTGAGTGATCTTGAACAAATCAAATCACCCCTCTGAGCCTCAGTTTCCACAACTATCAAGTGGAAATCATAGTATTTATCTCAGTGAATCATTGTGAAAATCAATTGACATCTTATGTGCAAGGGTGATAGGATTACAAGAAAAATAACTCAGGCAACAGGGTGGGATGTGACTTGAGACAGAGTGGTCAGGGAAGACCTCTCTGAGGAGGTAGCATGTAGCAGAGACCTGATGAATTGGGGGAATGGGTCATGTGATAATCTGGGGGAAGCATGTTCCAAAGAGAAAGAACAGTAATGCCAAAGGTACTGAGGTGCAGCCACACTTGGTGTGTTTAAGGAATAAAGGAGGCCATGTCGTTGGATCAGAGTGGGTGCAGAGGAGAGTGATGGAGATGACATTGGAAAGGTAGTGAAGTCAGATTTTGAGGCCAAGAAATCTTAGTGTTGATATGAAACTTTAACTGACACAACATGGGAGCCATTGGAGGGTTTTGAGCAGAGGAGTAAGCCACACTGGCTTGTGTTTTAATGGGATCTGTCTGGCTGCTGGGTGGAGAATGGATTGGGGGGGGGGCATGAGGAACTCAGGGAACCCAAGGAGCAGGCTGAGACAGTCATCCAAGGATAATATGAGGGTGGCATAGGCCAGGGTGGTGGCAACTGACAGCCATAAGAACTCAGAGAGAGAAAACATCAGAACACCTGAAATTTTATGGGTATGTACAAGGGAAGGGAAGTCAATACAGCACCACTTTGACTAGGAAAAGGTTGAAAATAACCTAGGTATCCATCATTTGGGGACTGGGAAGACAAATGGCAATACAATAATGGAGTACCAAGCTGTTATCAAAAAGAATAAGGATGTATAAAAACTGTGTTTTTAAAATTAATTAATTAATTAGGAGGGAGGGGCAAAGAGAGAGAGGGAGAGAGATTCCTAAGCAGGCTCCACGCCCAGCCAGAGCCCAACACAGGGCTTGATCTCATGATCTTGAGATCTCATATCCCTTGATCTCTTGATCTGAAATCAAGAGTCAGATGTTTAACTGACTGAGCCACCCAGGTGTCCCAAAAACTAATTATATTTCTATACACTAGCAATGAACAATCTGAAAATAAGGTTAGGAAGATGATTTTATTTAAAATAACACCAAAAAGAATAAAATTCTTGGGAAAAATTTTAACAAAAGTAGTGTAAGATAATTCAAAAACTAAGAAATCACCCTTGAAAGAAACTGAAGAAGACCTAAACAAAGTCATCTCATAGAATGGGAAAATTATTTCATGGGGAAGACATTTCTTTATAGATTGGAAGACTTAATATTGTGAAGGGGATGATAGTCTTCAAATTGATCAACATAATTCCTGTCTTTTGAAATAATAGACAAGCTCATTCTAAAATTTGTAGGTAAATGCAAGGAATCCAGAACAGCTAAGCAACCTTGAAAAAGTATAACAAAGTTGGAAAACTCAAAATTCCCAATTCCAAAACTTACTACAAAGTTACAGTAATCAAGACAGTGTGGTACTGTCACAAAGATAGAAATATATAACAATGGAACAGAATTGAGAGCCCAGAAGTAAATGCTCACATTATGGCCAAGTGATTTCCACCAAGGGTGCCAAGACAATTCAGTGGGGGAAAGAATAGTCTTTTCAACAAATTGTGCTGGAACAACTAGATGTCCCCATGCATGCAAAATAATGAAACTGAACCCCTACCTCACACCATTCACAAAACTAAGTCAAAATGGATCATAGACCTAAATGTCTGAGCTAAAACTATCGAAATCTTCATGACCTTGGCTTAAGCAAAACCTTCTTAAATGTGACACAAGTAATAAAAACAACAAAAACTGATAAACTGGACTTCATTAAAACTAAAAATTTAGGGGCGCCTGGGTGGCTCAGTTGGTTAAGCAACTGCCTTTGGCTCAGGTCATGATCCCGGAGACCTGGGATCAAGCCCTGCAACAGGCTGCCTGCTCAGTGGGAAGCCTGCTTCTCCCTCTCTCATTCCTCCTGCTTGTGTTCCCTCTCTGGCTGTGTTTCTCACTGTCAAATAAATAAAATCTTAAAAAAAAAAAAACACCTAAAAATTTGCATAGCAAATGAGACAATCAAGAAAATGAAAAGACAATGCACAGAATGGGGATGAACACAGATCTCCTAATGGTAGGAGGTAGGTAACCCAAATATATATACCCATACAACTCAACAATAAAAAGACAACATAATTGAAAAGTGGACAAAAGATTTGAATAGCCATTTCTCAAAAAAAATTACACAAATAGATAACAAGCACGTGACAGGATGTTTATTATCATTCGTCATTAGGGAAATACAAATTAAAGCCACAATGAGATGTCACTGCACATATTAGAATGACTATAATCAAAAGGACAGGTAATAACAAGTGTTGATGAGCTGGGTGACAGAGCAGGGAAGGAGACTTACTGGTCCTAGTATACCCTTTGTACTGTTGGATTTGGGGCCACTTGAATATATTAACTACTCAAAATTAAAAGTCAATTTAAAAATCAGAGACTTCAGGGGCACCTGGCTGGCTCAGTTGATACAGCATGTGACTCTTGACCTTGGGATTGTGAGTTCGAGTCCCACATTGGGTATAGAGATTACTTAAAAATAAAAAATCTTTAAAAATGAGAGATAGAATTGAGGCTGGGTAGGATTTTTAGAGGATGAGAAAGTCAAGAAAAGTTTTTGGTGTGTACTTGGCAGTAGGTCAGGGATGGAGGAATGATGGAAGCAAAGGCACTGAAGCTGGACTGACTACTTACACTGGCTGCGATTTCGTTTTCTCATCTGCGAGGTGGAATGACCACTACTTCACCAGGTCATTAGATTATCGCATCAAAAGCTCTTATTACTGTGCCCTCACTTATATCATCTGATTTAATCTCTTTGAGATAGGAATGATTATAAATGGATGGCTCAGAGGAGTGAAGACACCTGCCAAGGCCACACAGCCAGCAAACGACAGGGCTGGGATTCAAACCCAGGTCTGTGAGTCTCCGGTTTACCTCCAAAGCCTGTGCTTGTAATGGGTACGCAAACTCACTAAGTGTGCCCTGGAGACTGAGGAGTACAGAGACAAATTTGGACTAGAGGACACATCTCAGGGCTCAGTTCTGGAGGGAGGGCAGGAGCTAGGGAACAACGCAGGCTTCACTTTACAGTGAGTCAGATGATGGCTCTTTCAAAAATATATTTTCCTATTTCAGAGGGTATTTGCATCTCTTATTTCAAATTCTTTGGGACCGCTGTTGATTGTTCTATATTCAAAACAGGATGGGGGATGGGCAGGAGAGCCACCATCATTATTTCAGGGCTCAGGTATTTCCCCTTTTATTTACAAAGTAGCCAGTGTTCATTTCACAGCAATACCCTCCCAGGCAGGTCACTGCTGCCCTCATTTTCCAAGAAAGGCAAATGAAAATCTGAGAAGACTGGCTCCTGAGAAATTCACAACAGGTCACTGATGCCCCTTCCTAAAGTTCCTCCATTCTCCATCACCTCTAGATCCTTCCCCCACCCTGCCTTAGTTTTCTCCAGAGATCTTGTCACCACCAGGCACTATAATACACATTATAATAAGTTAATCTGTTTATTGTCTGTCTCTTCTGCTTATTTGCTAGTTCCATGCAGGTACTATTCATATGCCCATTTTACAGATGAAGAAACTGAAGTTTAAGGTTTACAAACAGCCAGTGAAGGATAGCATTGTGATCCAAACCCTTCTTTCTTTGATTAATTCTACTAATATTTATTAAGGGCTTATTATGTGCATGTCTGCCAGGGGCTGGAAGCACAAAAAGATGAACAAGATAGTCTTGGCCTTCAAGCAACATCCAATCAAATTAGGGAGACAGAAACTTAAACTGATAACTCAAATACAGCATGGAAGATACTGTGGGAGAGAGTGAGAGGCCCATGATATTGCAGGACCAAGTAGGAGGGATACTGGTCCAGCCTGGGGTGCATCAAGGAGGACTTCTTGAAGGAGGTGATAGGTTGACATTTAAAGGATGCTAACAGAAGATCATGGCAAAGGGTATTTCAGACAGAAGCAACAGCCTGACAAAGACTGGAGGGAAGAACAGTCTGGCCTGACTGATGAACCACAAACACTACTGTGTTGTTGGTGCCTGAAGGCCCTAGGCACAGACAGGTGGAAAATCAGGCTGGAAATGGCAGCGGAAGCTGATAAGGAGCTGGAGCTTTCTCCTGTGGCTGATCAGGGAGACTCTGGGTGTCTCGGAAGCTTACCTACACCAGGAACCATTCTAGAATCAGCTGACCTTCTAGTCAGGGGTATGGCGGGACTGGGCGGGAATGGGGTGCTGAATGGAGCCCAAGAAGTTGTTTTTCTGCCCCCAGCTGCATGCCTCCTCCAGCTGACGGGTTTCCCCATCCCCTCCCCCAGGGGGGTTGGGGGACAGTTTGGTTTCACAACCCCCTGCCTTCCCCCAAAATCCCCGGAGGGCAAGAAAGAGGAAGCACTCATTGGACTTCCTTCTGGGTCTGGGTGCGCACAAGTTCTGGCAGGTCCCCTCGGTGGGTGGGGGTGCTAAGCCAGACCTGCCACTCCACAGCGTTCTGCGAAATAACAGGACCAGGGTCCCGGCCCTGCCCCGACTCAGTGGGGGCCATGCTCCCCTGGGGTGCGCCCAGGCTCCAGGACGAGGAGAATGGGTTCCAGCCCCCAGCAATTCTGATTTGTGGTCTGCTTTTGGACAAGACCTCCTCTCTGAGCTTTGTACCTTGAACAAGGCACATCCTACTCAGCAATTTAAAACTGAGGCAGTGTGCATGAATTAACAGGGAGGGATCCCCAAGACACACTTGCAGAGTGCTATGAAAGTACATTCACTTAAAAAGTAATGTGGTTTTCTGTCGGTGGGAATGCAAGCTGGTGCAGCCACTTTGGAAAACAGTGTGGAGATTCCTTAAAAACTTTAAAATAGAACTACCCTATGACCCTGCGATTGCACTACTGGGTATTTACCCCAAAGACACAGATGTAGTGGAAAGAAGGGCCATATGTACCCCAATGTTCATTGCAGCAATGGCCACAAGCACCAAACTGTGGAAAGAGCCAAGTTGCCCTTCAACAGATGAATGGATAAAGAAGATGTGATCCATATGTACAATGAAATACTATGCCTCCATGAGAAAAGATGAATATCCAACTTTTGTAGCAACATGGACCAGACTGGAGGAGATTATGCTGAGTGAAATAAGCCAAGCAGAGAAAGTCAAGTATCATATGGTTTCGCTTACTTGTGGAGCATAAGGAGTAACATGGAGGATAGTGGGAGAAGGAAAGGAAATATGAACTGGGGTAAATCAGAGAGGGAGATGAAGCATGGGAGACTGTGGACTCTGAGAAACAAACTGAAGGTTTTGGAGGGGAGGGGAGTGAGGGGATGGGTGAGCCCGGTGGTGGGTATTGAGGGCACGTATTGCATGGAGCACTGGGTGTGGGGCATAAACAATGAATCTTGGAATATTGAAAAAATAAAATAAATTATTATTAAAAAACAGAACATGGTTTTGTATTTACCTATATCTGTATGTAAACTTACGCAAAGGGGAAAGTGTGGAAACTCTACAGCCCACAAAAACATAAGTTGTCGCTGAAGAAGATAGGAATATTGGAATCAAGCAGAAGAGATGGCGACCATTTCTCAGGCTTTTCATTTTTTTGTTTTTTTGTTTTTATTTTTAAACTAGACTGTATTTATTTGTATAATTAAAATAGTAATAATAAATGAGAGGACGGATATAAGTGGTTTTTGAAGGTCTTTTCCTCAAATATTTTGTTATGAAAATTTCCAAAAACACAGCAAAATTAAAAGATTTACAACAAAAGCCTTATAGTACTTATGATTTACATTCTACTAACATTCTACTTGCTTCGTCACATGTCTGTCCATCCAGCTATTCCTCAATTATTTTTTAATAGATTTTATTTATTTGAGAGAGAAGGAGAGCAATAGCGGTGTGGGGGAGGGGCAGTGGGCTAGCAGACTCCCCACTGAGCACCCAGGGGGTTGGTGAGGGGCCTGGATCCCAGGACCCTCAGATCATGACCTGAGTGGAGGGAAGACACTTAACCACTTAATAGACTGAGCCACCCTGAGGCCCATGATCAACGCATCTTTTTAAAATGTATTTCAAAGTAAATTACTTCAGCTCAGGTTTTATTAACTGGAGTTCAGTGTTTATTTACAGTATTTTTAGAGGGGGGAGGGGTAGTGGGGGAAGGGAGAGCAAGAGAGTGTCAATCAGGCTCCAAGGCCAGGGAGGAGATCCATGGGGGGTCTCATCTCAGGACCCGGAGATCATGACCTGAGTGGAAATCAAGAATCCAACATTTAACCAACTGAGTCAGCCAGGTGCCACTCTTTACAATATTTTTCATGTAAAATTTACATATAACAAAGTACATAAGATTAAGTGTACATTTGCTGAGTTTTTACAAATGCATATGCATCAATGTAACTTCAACCCCGTAAGATGCACATTTCTATCATTCTAGAAAGTTTTCTCTTGCCCAACAGTGTATTTTAATTGCCAACATTCTATGAGTCAGCATTCAAGATAGGGCCAGATGTATAGTAAGTGCTCAATAAATGTTAGTTGAGGGGCATCTGGCTGGCTCAGTTGGTGGCATGTGTGACTCATGATCTCACGGCTGTGAGTCTGAGCCCTACATTGGGTGAAAAATAAAATCTTAAAAAAAAACAACAACAAGAAAATGTTAGTTGAAGGAATGAATCTGCACATAGCTTATTTCCCTGAAGGCAGAAGCACCCCTTTTTCTCTTGCACTGCCCCACAGAACTGAAACTCAGTAAATGCTTAATAAAGACTTATTGATTGCATTAGGTATATATTGTTGCATAACAAACTACCCAGAATTTAGCAGCTTAAAACATTATAAAGGGTTATTATGTCACACAGTTTCTGTGGATCAGGAATTGGGGGGCAGCTTATTTCAGTGGTTTGACTTGAGATTTTTCATGAGGCTGCAGTCAAGAGCAGCCTGGAATCATCTGAGGGATTGGCTGGGGCTGAGGATCCATTTCCAAGATGCCTCACTCACAGGACTATTGGCAAGAGGCGCCCACTCCTCACCAAGCGAACCTCTCCATAAGCCTTGTCTGAGTGTGCTCCTGACATGGGCAGTTCCCCCCAGAAAGAGTGATCCAGGAGAGCAAGGTGAAGTAGCACATTGGTTTCACAGGTCATCCCTATTCAGTGTGGGAGTGGTCTACACAAAAGCAAAACACCTATGAGGCTAGACCAAACTGGGATCTTCTTGGAGAAGGTAGTCATTATGAACATGTATTCAAATTTTCAGAGTGCTTGCTTTGTACTGGGTATGATGTTGGGCTCCAGGGAGTGTAGGAATGAGTCAGAACTGACTATCCCTCTTCTCCTCACAAGATGTGTGTGTGTGTGTGTGTGTGTGTGCACGTTGGGATGGTGGATGGGGGGATCAGACAGACATGGAAACAGATGGTGTTACAGAGTACAATAAGTGTCACAATAGTGATTTTAACAAAACTGCTTTTATGTAATTCGTCTTTGTGGTACAACATTTAAGACACAGCATGAAAGAAAGTTTCCATCTCTCCTTACTGTATAGCTATGCACTCTTTCAGCTTTGGCAACAACTGGAACCTACTTCATATATCCTTCCAGAACTAGTCTGTGCACACACACAAAGACATTTCCCACCCTCTTTAAACAAAAAGACAGCACTATTCAAAGTGCATTCCTCTGCGTCCTGCTCCCCCCCTCACTTACTTTATCTTGGAAGTCATTTCCTATCCATTCATAGAAAGCTTCTTCATTTTTATTAATGGCTGTATGGCATCCTATCATCTGTGTGAGTCACGGTTTATTTACTAGTCTCCGAACACTGAACATTTGTTTATTTCTAATTTCATTAGGTTTCCTCGCATATCTATCACATCTACTTCTGTGAGTGTAAATGTAGAAATTCCTGGCTGTGTGTGTGCTGCGTCAAGGGGTCCATGCATGTAAAATATTGTTAAGTAGGGTTTAGAGTATTACACTTCCACCAGCAAGATGTGACAATGTCTGTCTCCTCATCCCATACCCACCCGGTAAGTGACCAGACTTTTCAAATGTAGCCAATCCAGTGACTGAACAATGTTCTCTCAATGTGGGGTTAATATGTGTTTCTCTTACTATGGGGGAGGCTGGCCCTTGCCACATTTCAGAGTTACTTGTATTTTCTTTTCTGTGGACCATACAAATAATTAGCCTATTTTTCTATTGCATTGGGATGTTTATTATTTATTTGAATGTCCTCTTTGCACATCAAAGGCACTATTCCTTTGTCTACATACTAAGCTTCAAAACAAGAGTTTTTTGGAACAAGTCACTTTTAGACAGAAATGAGAAGTTTCTGCAGGTCATGTCACTTTCTGGGCATCACGGTAGAGCTGCCCACCATCTAAGGGAGCAGCTGTGCCCTGCAGGGTTCCGGTGTGTGGGGGGGTGCGAGGTGGGGTGGGCAAGGAGGCAGTTGTTAACTCTTGCACTGGATGGAAAGGGTTGTCACAGAACACAGAGAACTCACCATCCCAGGAAGTAGGCAGGACAAGCTGACCTGACTTTAAGACCCTTTGCCCTCTATCTGAAATGTCTGAGGCTAGGCAAGAAACGGGAGGACCCACCAATAGGGCTGCCGATTTCTGACCATTTAAGCCTGAGTGGGGGGAGACTGCACCTGGAAGCTCCAAGCAACATTACTTATAGTAATATAAACTTTCTAGAATGTAAATACCATGAGGCCAGGTTTCAAGTGCCAAATAAACAGTTGTGGAATGAACGAAGGAAGGAAGGAACAAACAAATGAAAGAATCTAATCAAAGGTTGTGAGAAGCAAAGTTTCTGAGCAGGGAGGGAGCCTCTTACCCCTGCCCCTCCCTGAATGTGCTCTCTCCCCTTCCTTCCTCCTACCCCACTTGAGTCAGTTCTCAGCTTGGGTCATCAGGTCCTGCACCAGCTCCCAGGTCCCAGGTTCTCCTCTGCCCTCCAGTCAACTCTCCTCTCCAAGCAGCTAGACCTACTTCAGTAAAACACAAGCCCTGCAATCACTCACTATTACCTTCACTTCAAGGGACTTCTCAATCTGCCCACTCCTCTGCTTTCCTCTCCTCTAAGTCCTGCTCCTCACCCTCCACACCCCATGTTCCTCCAGCAACAGTGACGGTCACATCTGTTGAGCACTTCCTGTATGTCCTTTTACATGGATCGTGCTGAAGTCTTGTAACAATTTATGAGATCTATGAGGCTGATGCTATTATTAGCCTCATTTTATAGATGAGGAAACCAAGACCAGAGACATTCACAAGCTTATCCAAAGTCATGCAACTAGCAGCTGACAGAATTGGGATTCACAACTCACACAGTCTGACCCCCAGGGCCGCAGTGCCTACCCACTGCAGTAGACTGATTGGTTACCACCAGGCTTGGAGTGTGCCATGCTCCTTCGAGCTCCCTGCCCTTTGTTCCTGACAGCGCCTTCTGGAGGGCTCTCCAAAAGTCTTCCTCACCCCTCCGAGTCTGCTTGTAAGTTATCCTCTCTGCAAAGCTTTTTCTGTTTTCCCTAGGAAGAGCAAGTTGCTCACTCTTCAATTTCACAATTGAGAACTTTATGCTGTAATTATTTGGGACCTGTCTCCCCCCATCAAGCCACGAGCCCTGCAGGGGACAGCAGGGATTGTTCTATATCTCCCTCTTGTCTAGCACGGTGCCTGCTACAAAGTGCATGCTCTCTAAATACTCGGTGAGCAAAGAATAGCAGCCTGAGGATTCCTCCCCAACACGCCATTGTGAAGGTCTGCTGGGAATCTCTGGTGGGAAGCTGGGAGGGAGGAGGAAGTTGCAGGGCCCAAAATGAAAGGAGCCACACTCAACTGTAAGGGGCAGCTGTAGACAATTTCACTAACATTACCACTTGTCCATGGATCAAAACTGTCCCCAGGAGATCTAGCTGGTAGGGAAGTCCCATCCTTACACCACCCCTAGAGATCTTAGGAAGCAGCTGTCCCACCGCCCTGGGTTTTCCCTCCCTTACAGTGCCAGGAATGAAACCATAATGGGAAGTGATACTGGAAGGGTCTCTGGAAGCTACAGGAGAAAGTGCAGCCAGAGTCCTCATGCTCAGAGCCTGGACTACACCAGACAGGGCCCTTTGGACCTCAGAAACAAAGAGTTACATGACTTTGGTAAGAGGGTAGTTCCGGGATGGGTGGGGACTTCCTCAGGCTGTCAGGGAAATTGCTACATCCCTGGAGCTATGAGGTAAGAACTGTCCCAGTGACTCTCAGCAGCCCTGCACTGTGCTTCTCCCTCTGCATTTGTCTCACGCGGGAACTTACTAAAGTTCCTCACAGTCTCAGGACAAATGCCTCAGCCTGTGGTCACTACATTCCAAAAGCTGGTGAACAGGAATAGCGGTGCAGTTAGGACTATGGGCCCTGGGGTGGGCCAGATACAGGTCTAAATCCCAGCTCACTGTGTGACCTTATGTCGTTCACATCACCACCCTAAGCTCCAGTTCCCTCATCTGTAAAATGAAGATAAACAAATTTGAAAACATCAAAATTAAGCATTTGTTCAATGGAACAAATTTGTTTGAAATTCTTTTGAAGATTCTGGTGCATGGTAAAGTTTTCGAACCAGGGCGCCTGGGTGGCTCAGTTGGTTAAGCGACTGCCTTCGGCTCAGGTCATGGTCCCAGAGACCCAGGATCGAGTCCCACATCGGGCTCCCTGCTTGGCGGGAAGCCTGCTTCTCCCTCTCTTGCTTCCCCTGTTTGTGTTCCCTCTCTGGCTGTGTTTCTCTCTGTCAAATAAATAAAATCTTAAAAAAAAAAAAAGTTTTAGAACATGGCCACAGACACCCTGGCATGAGCAACATAGTGGGGCTAACACTGGGAACATCAACATCCAACAAGACATTAACAGCTGAAATTTGCAAGCTACTTCTGCAAATTGACAAGAAAAAGATAGGAAACCCAATAGATAATGGGCCCAAGACATGCATGGGGAAAGCCCAAATCAGAGACAAGTATAGGAGAAGATTCTGAATCTCATACTATCAGAAAAATTCAAACAATGAGATGCCACCTTACACCCAAACTATAGGCAAAAATTACAGTCAGATAATGTAAAAGCTAATGAAAATGTGGGGACACAAGCATCTTTCACATGCCACTAATAGAATTTGGTGACATTTAAAAATACCTCTGTGTTCCACTAATTCCACTTGGGTATCGGGTCCAAAGAAATTTTCACATAGGCCCATAGTGAAAGGATGCTGTAACGGCCCCCACCCTCTAGAATGTCAGAGCAGACCCTGGTCCTGTTATCTAAGCCCAGCAACCGGCAGGCAGTTACTCAGCCCCCTCAAGCCCTGCGGAGAACAAAAGATTCCTTAAGACTGTACGCATGCAACTCCTCACGTACCCCTTAACCCAAATTAGGACATATATTCCCCTGCAAAGGTGGTTAAGAAAACGATTGGCTGCCTGCGTGCAGACCATGGCTGTAGTGTCTTAAACTAATTGGCTATCAAGGTGCAGGTTTTGTTGTAACGGACACTGTAATCATATATAAGGCCACCCCCGGAAGGACTCGGGACTGTCAGCCGCTGACTGGTTTGGGGTCAGGCTGTGAGTCCGAGCATGCTCGAATAAACCCTTTGCTTTTGCATGAAACAGGTCTCTCAGAGCCTTTCTTGACAGGTGTGGCGTTCCAAGGCTCCCAGCTGACTACCCTCTTGGGTGGTTGACTCTTACAATAGGGTCATGTTCAAAGCTGTTCATCACAATGTTGTTTGTGATGAGAGGAAGTTGGAAGCCACTTGGGTGTCTATCATTGGGGGAGTGGATAAATAAAACCACAGATGCTCAACTTGGAATTCTTTGTGGCAATTTGATGCAATAAGCTAAATTTTCCCACAGCAACATGAGTCTATCTTAAATATCATACGACGGAGTGAAAAAAAGGAAGCAATGGAATTAGATTTTCACACAGCACAATTCATGTACTGTAAACACACACACAAAGCATTGTGTATATTATGTTCAGGGACATATATTATCAACACATGGGGAGTGCATACAGTGGGGAGGGGAAGGAGTGTGGCTAAAAGGCCGAAATAAAGCAAAATAAAACATCAGAGGGCTTTGAAGGACTAATTATGATGGGATGGCCATTTGCTACAAACTGAGTATAAATCATGGAACTCTGAACCTAAAGCCCTAATAATAATATAACTTTAAAATTGGTGATAATTGTACCTACCTCATGGTTAGTACCATGTTTCTGGCTATGGAAGGCTCTGTGAAGTCTTACAAATAAATTTTTGCAGTTCTATGTGAGTCTCTGGCCTCCTCGCAGTGCTCATTCCCTTTAGCCTCCAAGCCTGCACTTAGGCCGTGTTGAATGTTGTCCTCATGCTGACTTCTCCACCAACCCTGCCATCAGGTTTCTTCAACTACCCTGGACTCCCAGATGGCAGCCTGTGGAGTCTTGGGGACTTCTCATCTGGGGCTTGAGCCCAGAGCCGGGGTGCAACAGAGCCGTGAGGAGCAAGTCCTATTTCCTCTTCACCAGCTTCCCCAAGGGTCTTTTTATAGCCCACCCCCACCTCAGTTCCCACCCCACTGCTCCCAGGCAAGACAGACAGGTCTGAAAGTGTTAGACGTGGAGGGGAACAGCCTTTATTGGGTGCCTATTGGGTGCCGGGCCCAGCACTAAGATCTTGACTGTTGTTAGCCCCCAGAACCAGCCTGTGAAGAGGGAATCTATCCTCTGACAGATTAGGGAATGGAAGTCACCCAGAGGTGAGAACACTACCTGGACAGGAGCCCTTGGTCTGTCTGGATCCAAATCCAAGATCTGAACAAGCAACTTGTTCAGAGTCTTAGGGCCAGGACTGGGACCCGGATCACTTACATCTGACTCAATGGCCAGGAGAGAAAAACCTCTATTTCACACTGACGATCCAGTTCCTACCATCAAGGGAGGGGCAACCCTGCCATTCAGAGTCCTAAAAAGACCATCGAGGCTATTTAGTACGGTTAGCTTGAGGCGCTCCCTAAGGAGAAGTAGGAGATTTCCTCAAGTCCTTCCCCTTCTTTGAACCTTAGTTTCTCAAACTGTGAAAGAGGACCAACAGCCCTCTGTGGGCTCTGGGAATTCTTTTCTCAGTCTGCCAGCAGGTGGAGCCCACCCCTCATCCCTCCCTTGGCCTCCGGAAAGCTGCGGGAGTCGGGATGAGGGTGGGGGTGGGGGGTTGCGGGAGATGAGCTGTCCGAGGGCCGCACCAGGGCTAGCCGGACAAAGTAGGGCGCTGCCCATCCAGGTCTGGCAGAGGGGCCTGCTGAGCCCGCGACTTAGGGCCCCGCCCCCTGCAAGACATTCTCGGTATTGCAAGGACTGGAGCCCCGAGGGCAGGGACGGACACCCGGGGTAGTGGAGGCCCGCGCGCTGTGTGAGGGAGTCTCTCACGCAAGGGGCATTGCGGGTGCGTCCCCACCGTCCCCGTGGGCTGCGGCTACAGGTAGTTGTCCTCAGCCGCGTCGCCTCCGCCCGGGGAGTCCCGGGCCTCCTCGTCAGTGCTTTCATCATCGTCGGGGGCTAGCGCCTCGATGTCGTGCGTGATGTCGGTCAGCAGCCGGTGGAAGGTCTGCGCCTCGGGCCGCTGGGCCGCGCCGTCGTAGCTGCGCACCGCCGACGCCGACATGGAGCTCATGCTGCGCTTGATGCGGCCGAAGCTGTCGGTGAGGATGCCGCCCTCGCGGATGCCCACGCCCTCCAGGAAGCCCTCGAAGTAGCCAATGTCCTGGTCGGGGATGAAGGGCCGCATCCCTGCGGGCCGGGGGCCGACAGGCAGGGAGACTCCTCGAGGTTCAGCCCTCCCCTCGTCCCCCGACCCCCGCATGGGAACCACCTTCTCCAGAGGTCTGAGTTCAATGCCCACCCCGTGCTGGCTGTGAGACCTCGCCTCTGCGCCAGAGAATAATGACCTAATGCTCGGCACAGAGTAAATGCTCACTACAGGTTAGCTTGTGGTTACTGCAGCGGTTACGTTCCCGTTTGTTAGTTGTGTGACTCGCATTAAATACTCTGAGCCTTACTTTCCTCGCCTGTAAAACTGATATAATTTCATATTCAGTTCTCCAGGTAGCGATGCGAGTAGGTTCTTGGCACACGCTGAGTGTCCCAGACAAGTCAGCTTGTTTTGCTTCCACCTCTACTCATTAGCTATGCGATTTCAGTACTTTACTTTGCTTCTCTGAGACTTGGCTTCCTCATCTGCAATATGGGGGCACTAAGGTTCTACTTTCCAAAACTGAAGCATTCAATGAGATGATGTTTGACATCGGGTAACTGCAAAATGCCTGTTAACTTATTAGTATTATCACTCCTGGTGCTATTATTAGCCTTCCTTACCAGCAGCGTGACCTTGGACAAGTTTCTTAGCCTCCCGAGCTTCAGCTATCCCGTGGGGTAGATGGGGAGAATCGCTCCCTCTCTCAGTTGTGCTATGAAGGTGAGTGGCTATACTAGTGCTCTCTTTATGCCACGTGACTGCAAGCACGTCCCTCCTCTGTGCTCCCCCTTTCTCCTCCCTGAGATGGATTTCATGATTTTGGCTTTACTGGAGGCTGAAGAATAGGAGTGAACACATCTTGCCTGATGCCTGATTGGGAATGTCATGTACTATATAGGGGCCTTGGCTAACCTTGGGGGGGGGGTGTGGCAGGGGGCTCACCAAGGAGGAGGAATTTGCGCCGGTCTCCGTAGAGCTTCAGCAGCCCGGCGCAGTAGTCCTGGATGGGCAGCCCTAGCCGGTACTCCCGCAGCAGCATCGCAAACTGCTGGATCTCCGGGGGTCCCAGTTTATTCCGCAACTGCAGGGACAAGATTCAGGATCAGTCCTGGGGAACAACCCCCACCCAACCTTTGCGTAAAACACCCAGGGCCCTCTGTAAGGGTATATTTGGCCAAGACCTCCCTTGAACCCCTCCCAGGGCCTACTGGGGGGCTTCGGGACCCTCTGGGCTGTATCTAAGCATGGGATGTGGACTCAAGCTGTCTGAGTTCACATCCTGGCCCCTTGGTCAGCTCTGTGATCTTGGGTAGGTGACTACCTCCTTGACCCTTACTTTTCTTATATATGATGAGGATAATGGCAGCACCACCAATTTTTGTCATTGAGAAGATTAAAATAAATGCATAAAAGTTGTATAGAACAGTGCCTGGTATACAGCAAACACTCAGTTAATGCTAGCTGACACTTAAGGCTTTCACAAGCTGGCCTCCGTTTACTTTCCTAACCTCATGTCCCACCCTCACCTTCGATCTTTGCTTTAGTTATGTCCAGGATTATTCATGATTCCTGAAATATTCCCCATGCTTTCTCCAGCCTCCAGGCCTTTGCTTGTGCTACTCACATTGCCTGCCCCAGCTCACCGTGACCATGTAATCTTGCAACTGCTCGAGGCCCAGGCTGCTGTGGTCACTGCCGCTGCAGTGGGAGCCATGAAAAGAAGGTGTGGATGTGCCACTATAACATGCTTCAAATGTATCCTGGGAGCCATTGCTGCAGAGACAGGCAGAAAGGTGAGGCCTCATTCACGTCCCTCCTACTCCTCTCCCTGTAGCAGGTGGAGGTGGGAAGGCACAGCTACTGATGCTCTGGGCCCAAGGCTTCACCCTAGATCCCATTTTGGCCTCCAAGGCCCCACATTATCTGGCCCTGGCTGCCTCTGCTGCCTTATTGCACGCTTGCTCTGTGTGCTCAGGCCACTCTGCCTTTTCTCTTCTGTAATTCTCCAAGTACTCTTCACCTCTGGGCCTTTGCACATGCTTTCCCCTCTGCCTGGAATGCCTCTCTCTCCCTATATTTTGCTCAACTCTTACTCATCACTGGGGCTTAAATGTCACTTTTTTTTTTAAGTTTGCAAGTGTGTTTTTAAAAATATTTTATTTATTTATTTGGGAGAGAGAGAGAGAGAGAGAGAGAGAGAATATGAGAGGGAGAAGACCAGAGGGAGAAGCAGACTTGATCCCTTGATCGCGGAGCTGGGAGCCCGATGCAGGACTTGATCCCGGGACTCCAGGATCATGACCTCAGCTGAAGGCAGTGGCTTAACCAGCTAAGTCACCCAGGTGCCCCTTAAATGTCACCTTTTTGACAAAGCTTTCCCTGACCCCTTCTCCCAATGACTGGGTTAGATCCTCTGTCAAATGTGGTCACAAACCCACAAGTCTAACCATGACATGAGAAGTCTTTCCAGATCCCCTAATCAATGTCCACTGCGGCCTCATGGCTGCTCCTCAAATGCACCAAGCTTCATCCTGCTTCAGAACCCTTGCACTGTCTCCCCCTCTGCCTGGGGCACTCTTCTGTTTTCTTCCTTTGGATCTCAGTTCAAGTGGCATCAGCTCTGAGAAGCCCTCCTGACTCCCCAGATGAGGAAAGCTCCCATGACCTCTCTCTCAGCGCCCTGAGGTGCTTATTCTCTTCATGCTTATCATTAATGTTTATTCCTATTAAATCATGATTTCACCATCTCCTGTGCTAGACATTCTATCTGTGCTTGTGCCGTAAATCATACAAGGGCAGGGACCTTGGTTTCTTCATCACTGTTCAGTGCCAAGCACAGGTCTCATCTTGTCTGGTTCCCCAGTGTGACCCTAGTACATGACACAGTCTCTGGCACATGAAACCTACTCAAGAAATCTTGCTTAACAAAAATTCAACCTGGGATGGGGGAGCGCCTGGGTGGCTCAGAGGGTTAAGCCTCTGCCTTTAGCTCAGGTCGTGATCTCTGGGTCCTAGGATCAAGTCCCATATCGGGCTCTCTGCTCAGCGAGGAGCCTGCTTCCCCCTCTTTCTTTGTCTGCCTCTCTACCCATTTGTGATCTCTGTGTCAAATAAATAAATAAAATTAAAAAAAAAATTCAACCTAGGGTGCCTGAGTGGCTCAGTCGATTAAGCATCTGACTCTTGATTTCAGCTCAGGTCATGATCTCATGGTTCTGGAATGGAGCCCCTCATCAGGCTCCAAGCTCAGCCTGGAGTCTGCTTGGGATTCTCTCTCTCCCTCTCCCTCTGCCCCTCCCCCTGTTTGTGTGCTCTGTCTCTCTCTCAAAATGAATAAATAAAATCTTTTTAAAAATAAAAGATCCCCTTCCTCCTGTTCTCTCGCGTGCGCAAAAAAAAAAAAAAAAAAAAAAAAAAAAGTCAACCTGCTCCTGGTTTCAAATTGTTCCAGAACCATCTTGCATTATTACCTACAGAAAAGCAGTGTAGCATAGTGGTTAGGGGATGTGGACCTAGAGCTGGCCTGCTCAGGTTCAAATCTCTGGCCTACAGCTTACTAGCTGCTTGACCCTGGGCAAGCTGTTTAGCTTCTCTATTCCTCAGTTTCTCCATCTGTAAAATGGGATGACAAAAACTGATGTCACAAGAATTAGAGGATTCTATTTGTTCAGCACTTAGAGTCATGGACTATAAGCAGTAAATAAAAAATAGCCACTGTAATGTGGATTACATGGATTATTTTTTTTTAATGTAGCTCTTGGGGGCACCTGGCTGGCTTAGTTGGTAGAGCATGTGATCTTGGGGTCATGAGTTCAATCCCCATGTTGGGGGTAGAGATTATTTTTTTTTTAAATGAAGTGCTTTATAGAGCACTAGGCACACAGCAAGCTCAAAGTTTAGCCGCTATCATGACTGCTATCTCTCCAGCCCAAGTGCACAAAGCATTAAAAAAGTGAATATATTGCCACCCAAGAGGGAAAAAAAAAAAGAAAGAAAAGGTAAGGCGTATATTATGGGCAGAGGTTGCTACCTGTCAAGCCTAAGACTTTAGTAAGAGAACCAGCATGACCAACTTGTCCCAGTTTGCCTGGGACTTCCCTGGTGTTAGTGCTGAAATTCCCATGTCCTGGGAACCCCCTCAATACTGGGGGTGGGGTGGGGGATGGGCTGGTCACACTAAACAGAACCCTGGACAAAGTTCCTTGGTGAGTTTGTTGTTAATGCTGCACTTTCCCCGCTTTGCTGGCAGCTAGTGGTGGCTATGTGACCAACTTCCGGCCAATGAGACACAAGCAGAAGTTGTCTGGTGGGACTCCCAGCCAAAGCTCTTTACCAAGGCCCCTGGCAGGCCACCGTGAGGACCGGAGCTTTGACCATCATCTTGGTCCATGAGGTGACTTTGAGGATGGCAGCAAGTACTGAGGAGTGGGGAGAAGAGAGGCCTGGTCCCCTGCTGACCATAAGGCCATAAACGCCTGATCTATTTTATGTAAGAGACAAGGTAGAAAAAAAGCTATCTAGTATAAAGCTCTATCTTTTTTACGGTTTTCCATGACATGGAATTAACACTAAAGTAAACCCAAATTATTTTCTGGTATTAGCTGTGATTTGGGCACTGCAGGCCACTATGTCTGGATGACGAGCAGAAAACTGCAGGCCTACATGAGCCCAGTTCTGGGTTCTGGCTCTCCCCTGGGCCTCTCAGAATCTGGGTCTGGATCCTCTGTGCTCACTGAATCCCAAAGAGATCAATTTACCTACTGGCCTCCTCAGGGCCCAGGGCATCGGCACAAATGGAGGTGGGGTCATTTTCTCCCACCACCCTCTCTTGCCCACAGGGGCTCAAGAATGCCCAGAAGAGGGTCTCTGTGCAGGGGTGAGGTGGGGGGGGGGGAACAGGGCGGTACCCACAAGGAGCTGCAGCAGCTGAAGTCAGCGTCATAGGCATAAGTCCCATCCGTGCGGCAGCTCTCACCTGGGGTCAGCAGATAGGGCAGCTGTCAGAGGCAGTAGACCAGGAACCAACACCCCCGGCTCCCGGAGGCCCCAACCTCAGCCCCTCCTTGCAGTTGGGACGGTGATTGGAGTGTGAATGGCCTTGTAAGTGACCGTAAGGGTTTTAGCTTTAACCCTGAGTGAAATCAGGCAGCTGCTGGAAGATTCTGACCACGATTCCTACCCCCACCACCAACACACAGCTGACCCTGGGCAACTCACCCCCTCTCCTGGCCCTCAACTTCCCCAAGATTGGGACAATACCACCTTCCTGCCTGCCTCGTGGGGGTCTCGGGAATAGCTGGTTAGGGAACATGGGAGGGAATGTTTTGAAAACTGTGTTTGAGGCAAGAAAATAAAAGAACTTTGAGGAAAAGGAACCCAAATGTTGAGAGGAGAGAAGCACTGTTTATAGAGATCTTGCTCTCTGCCTAGCCCTGTTCCTCTCTGAATCCACCAGCCTTACCCTTCTGACCTTGGCTCACTCAGTGTCACTTCCTCAGGAAGTGACTTCCCAGGTGAGGCTGGTTCCTCAGTCTGTGTTCTCAGAGTTACAACATGTGGTCACATTTTATTTGTGTAACTATTTAATTACTGTGGGCTGACCTCAACAATGCAAGCCTTGTGAGAGCAGAATCATGTCTGGTTTTGCTCCCCAGGATAGCAGATGCTGCAGTAAATATTTGTTGAATAGAACAAATTTGTTGAAATATTTGTTGACTTATCTTATTAATACTCATCATCATATGAGAGTTGATGAACCATCCCAGCTTCCCAATAACCACGGTTCCCATGGATGGGAGTCCCTCCAGAAGGAAAGAGCTCTGCTCCTGGAGCTATGAAGGCAGGGAGCACATTGAGAGGGCTGTGGCTGAGGAGATTCCTTAGTGGCCTTGAAGGCAGCATGGGAGTAAGGCTGCTGCAGATAGAAGCTTTAGAGATCAGACACACCTGGGTTTGAATCAGGACTCTACTATTTACTTGCTGTGTGACCTTGAACAATTTATTGACTACTCTGGGCCTTAAGGTCCTCATCTGCAAAACTGGAATCACAAGGCTTCAGAGAGCTCTTTCATCTACTCAAAAAATAGTTGCTGAGCATCTGTGATGTCCCGGGTCCTGTGCTAGGCACAGAGGATACAATGGCAAATAGGACCAACAAGGTTGCTATGGGGATTAAATAAGACTTGGCACTTTGGTACTGTGCTTGGCACATAGTGGGTGCTCAATAAATGCCTCTGTTAGTCTCATCCTCATTCTAGCCCTTGATTGCGTTCAAGGCTGGGTCTGGAGATCTTGGTTTTGACCTAGATTCCTGGTGGAGTTAGCTCAGTAAACAGACAGTGCATGTGTTTGGATTTCTGCAAAGCAAGGACATCAAAAACGAAAGCAGGGAGGAAAGTTCAGCTTTGAGGGGCTCATTCTGAATCTGCCAACCAGAACATCTGTGAAGAAGCTAAGTTTGAGGTCATGATGAAAACAGATAAACATCTGAAACAGATAAACATATTTTAACTACATAAGGGCACAGGAGTGGGGGAGGACTCTGTAACTATGGTAGAGATCAGGACCCCTAACGGCGTTCACTGGCTCTGAGTCCTGGGGCAGCCCCCTTCCCCGGCCTTTTGGGGTGCTTCACGGGGGGGGGGGGCAGCCGGGAGTTCCAGTACTCACTGCGGCTACAGAGCCACGGCCGCTCAGGCGTGGACGTGTAGTGGTAGCCGGCCCGGTCCACGCACTCAATGCTCTGGTCCCCGTAGATGATCTGGAAGACCTGACAGATGAGGGCACAGGACTCCTCAGCAGCATCCTGGTCCAGGGAGGGGGACAGAGCGTTCAGGGCCTCTCCAGTGCCTGGGACACCTCTGCCCTCTTAAATAGTGTGAGGAGGCTTGCAGAACCATACACATACCTATGGGCACCTTGGAAGGCATTCCCCCCATCAAAATTATATGGCCATCCTCTGGGTCTTGGACTCCTTTATAGAATCCAGCAGCAACTCTAAATCTTCTGCTCTGAAAAATGTACCCCAGATTTCTAGGGGATTCATAGGACCTCCTGAAGTTTATCTAAAATAAGCCCTAGGAGCACCTGGGCAGCTCAGTTGGTTAAGCATCCAATTCTTGATCTCAGCTCAAGTCTCTATCTCACAGTCGTAAGTTCAAGCCCCATGCTGGGCTCCATGCTGGGCATGGATCCTACTTAAAAAAATAAATAAAATAAGCCCTAGTTTAGTTAAATTTTCTAGTAGGAAGTTGAGGCTCAGAGAAGTGAAGTGATTAGCCAGGTCTAGAACCCAGGACTCCTGTTACCTACTAGGAGGAGGAAGAATTACATGTATGAAAATTTTAGGCTCAACATAGTTACTACTACTGGATGCCATATTTATATATGAGCTCCCTGGCACCCAGGGCAAAAATGGAAGAAGGATGAATACATAAACATCAGTCTCTGAGAGGAGGCAGGAATTTTAATTCTTAGGCGAAAGTTTCTCAAGATAGCAAATTTGAAGAAGAATTTGTCTTTCTAATTTACTTCTTTATGTCTTTAAGCAAGAGAGCCAGAAAGACAATCACTGATGAGACCATCTTCATGGTACCATTTCCTATTTTGTGTCTCAAAAAAGCTCAGGGAGTGGATTAAATCATAACCCAGGAGAGGTAGGATTGATCCTTACAATAACCCTACAAAATGGACAGGGAAGATCCTTCTTTTATAGTAAAGGCACTGAGGCTTGGAGTGGCTAGGTGACTTGACTGGCTCACACAGCAAGTTCTTAGCATTGGTTACTAATGACACTCAGTGCCAATTTTTTAATAAGTTTATTTGACCGAGCAAGAGAGGGAGAGCCCAAGCAGGGGGAGCAGCAGAGGGAGACGGAGAAACAGCCTCCCTGCTAAGCAAGGAGCTTGATGTGGGGCTCAATTCCAAGACCCTGGGATCATGACCTCAGCTGAAAGCAGACGCTTAACCCACTGAGCCACCCAGGTGTCCCAGCACTTGGGTTTTTTTTTTTACTCTAACTCCTGTGGCCTCCATGGAATCACAAGGTCTTGGATAGGAGGCCAGAGAATCAGATACTCCTGAAAAACAATTCTTCATTTATTTACTCATTTTTCAAATTCTCATTTAGTCCTATTTTAGGCACTGCGCCAGATTGTAAGGTCTCAGGGGTGAATTAGATGTGGTCTGTACCCTAAAGCCCTCATAGTCCAGTGAGATAAACAGGGCACACTCTTTCCTCTGCCTGGAACTCACTTTCCTGCCATTTAGCCTCACAGACTCCTTCCTTCCCTTCATATTTCAGTTTAAAAGGCACAAACTCACTTTCTCTATGGAAAGTGTATCTCCTCTCTCATTACCACTGCCATCTGCTTGTTTTCTTCTTGGCCCCCATCACAAGGTACAGTAATATAATATGCATCACCTCATCCATTCATTCAATATTTATCATGCGCCAGCCACTGTTTTAGGTGTCAGATATCATAGTGAACCATCCAGAATGCACAGGTCTCTTGCACTTTACAAGGAGACCAGTCTGGCTGGAGTGAAATGCATAAAGGGGGACCTAGAAAGAGGTGAGACCAGAGAGGAAATGGACTTCAGCTACCACTATAAGGTGGGAAGATTTATAAGCAGTTGTAAGGACATTAGCTCTTACTCTGAGTGAAATGGGGAGCCACAGGAAGATTTTGAGCAGTGATGCCGTGTGACTTATGTGTTAACAGGACTGCTCTGATTGTGGGGGGAACAGATTATAATCTAGAGCCAAACCTGTGATCCAGATGCACGAACTGGAAGATAGGAAGTGGGGTGTGGACCTGGTGGGGGGTGAGAAGTAGATAGGTTTGGGATATATTTTAAAAATAGGGCCAGCAGGATTTGATGACAGGATGGTTATGTGTTGCGTGAGAGAGAGAGAAGCCAGAAATCACTGCCAAATTTTGATCTGAATGAGGGAAGGACAGAGCTGCCATTAATCAAGATAGGGAGACAAAAGAGGAGCAGGTTTGGGGGAGAAGACTGGTGCGTAGCTTCAGATTTGTTAGGATTGAGATGGTCATTAGCCCACTAAATGGAGAGGACAATTGGAGAAAGGAGTCTGGAGATTTGCTGAGAGATAAAATTTGGGGTGTTCTCAGTGTTTTAAATGCCATGAGAATAAGACTATTGTTCCCTAGGGTATATATGGGGAAGGGGGAGGGATTGGGGGCCCTGGGCCAGAGGAAAAGCTTAGACAGCTCAGGACTTGAAGGTGTCTGCTAGACTGTGAGCTCCCTAATGCCTAATGCCAATGCCTAGGACAAAGCTGGTGCTCAATAAGGATGGTCAAATGAATAAAAGCAAGGGTGAATATGGGGAATGGGGGGCGGGGAGGGATGGCAAGAATGGAAGGCTTCTGCCTTGAATGACTGCCCTAGTTGTTTTTCTTTGTTGTTTGTTTTGTTTATTTGTTTGTTTTATGACTGCCATAGTTAACATGAGTACAGGCTCTGAACATCCTGGGTCCCAGTGTTGAAACCACCACCTGCTTCCTGTGTGACCTTCCACAAGTTACTTAGCCTCTGGGTCTCAGTTTCCTCCTCTATAGAATGAAGATGGTTGTAACGTTTGCCTCTGGGGGTTAGAGAGAGAACAAAATGTGTTAATGCCGGTGTTCCTTGCCTGGCAGGGGTTGTGATTCCATTCGTGCTAGTAATGAGTGTCCTCGTGATTGTTACTGTGGTAGTGCCGACATTGACAATGTGGGAGAAGGAGCAGGGCAGGAGAAGGGGTTACATCAACTCTGGGCTGCTTTGAGTTTTCATCCCATTGGGCTGGCAAGGGGGAGGTGTCCAGGCTGGAGATTTAGTAGCCCTTTGACATCAGGAGCACACAGGTAGAACCTTAAGTCCTGGATAGGGCCTCAGCAGGGAGAAGGAAAGAGGCCAGGATGGACTCCAGGAACCGGGCGGGTAAGGGTGGAGAGTGACGCCCTCCAACCCCTAAGCGCCCAGGAGGCAGGGGCAGGGGCTCCGGGTGTCCTCGGGCTCACCCTGTTGGCCACAGCCAGGATGACAAGGTTGCAGTAGGCGTCGGGGCTGGGGTCCTGCGGGTCGAGAGGGTTGGAGCCGGGGTGGCGCCGCTCCCAGCTGCCGCCTCCGCCGCCGCCCGCCTGCCTCCGCTCCCAGCTGCCGCCCGGCTTGCCCGCGCCACCGCCGCCGCCGCCGGCGTGCCGCCGCTCCCAGCTGCCGCTGAACGTCTGCCGCCGTTCCCAGCTGCCCGACGCCCGCGCCCCGGCGCGCTGGCGCTCCAGGCTGCCGCCGCCGCCGCCCCCGGCCCGGGCCTCCGCGCCCGCGCCCCCGCCCCACGCCATCCGCCAGTCCAGGCTGCAGATGGTGTGGCGCCGTTCCGTGGTGCCCCCCCGCCGCTTCTCGGGCGCCGCGCCCGGCTGGCCGGGGTCTCGCCCCGCGCCGCCGGGGCTGGCGTCTACGCCGGCTGGCACCGGGTCCACGCCCAGACCTAGGAGGGGCGGGACGGCGGTCAGGAGATGGGGGCTAAGAGGCCCCTCCGGAGACCCGCTGGGGACCAGCGGCGCCTGGCCCCCGAGGCTAGATCCGCCCCTCGCCGTGCCCTTACTTTTGGGGCCCGCCCCCGACCTCAGCACCACCCTAAGACTTCCTCGCTGTCTGACCTGTCCCACAGCTCTCCCAGCCCGGAGCTCCGCCTCACCGGCATATGGTCACGCCCCTGGGTCAGACTCCGCCCCTCGCCCGAGCCCTCTGCGCGTCGCGGCCCGCCTCTGCTTCACCAACCGCTTAAACTTTAGGCCCCAGAAATTGGCGACGCGCTTTAATTTTAGGCGCCTGACACCCGCTGCCTGTGTCAGGCTGATGGATCAGGCGGTCCACCTTTCAACCTCAACCTCAACCTCAACCTCAACCTGGGGCCGCGTCTTCTTGCGTATGGCCGTGGCCCACTGCCTTAATCTCAAGGTAATGTGGTCAGGCCTTTTCCATCAACACACCACCCACCCTCAGCAACCCACCCCTACCCACTGCGGGTGACGCCTTTCCCCAAATAAGACTCTGTTTTTTTGTCTCCCTGTTCACCTCCCGGCACTGCCCCCGGCCACGCCCCACCCGTTGTACCTGTCTTAAGCACCAGCAGGTGCAGCGCGTCGTCCTGCAGGTAGGAGGCGGCTGCGATCTCATGCGTGGGGATGCGCAAGATTAGCTCCTCGTTGTCGCGCCAGGTGAGCAGCAGACAGCGGGCCGACAGGCTCAGGATACTGTCTTGCTCCGCTGTGGTCTTCAGCGGAAGCTCCTTCAATTGCTGCAGAGTGGGTCAGATCTCTTCGGTCCTCAAGGGGCTCGGGGTGGGAGAGGAAGAAGGGGACAAGACCAGCTGTAACCCTCCCCGGGGCCTCACCCTGGCGGTGTCCAGCAGCTGCAGAAGCTCGTCGCGGCTGGAGGGGTTCAGTGAGGAGGCAACCCAGGTGAGGTGGCCCAGGAACTGGACAGGAAATGGGAGGTAGCGGTGAGAGAAAGGCAGAGAGGTCACCTTGAAGTCTTGGATAACCTAGAACTCCTCAATGACCCAGTGTATATAGACCGAGGTAGAACTATCTGAATTAATAACCTGATAATAACTATTAAGGTGGACACAGAAGCCAGACCCCCAAAAATGATACCTCAAATCAATACAGTAATTCTTCATTCATTGTTAGTTATAACATTAAGTTATAACTTAATGTTATCACGAACTTTAATGTTATTCGATGTAAGAAATTATTATCATTTTTAAAATTTTTAGTTTTGTTCTTCTAGGTGAATTCCACCAATCAAACTTTCTTCTTTTATTCTCTATGAAATTTCAGTCCCCAATTTTTAAATAGACTTATTGGTGAGCTCTACCCTCTATATATGGTTGCCAGGTAAAATACAAGATGCCAGTTAAACCTGAATTTCACATAAACAGTGAATACATTAAAAATTTTTTTAAAGTATTTTTAGTCCTATGCAATCTTTGGGACATATTAATACTAAACAAGTATTTGTTGCTTTTCTGAAATTCACATTTAACCTGGCAACCCATTTTTGCCAAATCTAACTCTCCTACTCCCATACCAATCTTCCTTGGTAATGAGGATTCTCCATTGGTGCTCATGAAACAGTAGTAAAACTCCTGAGTGACCTCAGTTCCCTCTGGCTTGCTGAACTGGGCTCCTTTAAGTTCATCCACTGTCGGTAAAATCTCACAGGCAGCTATGTATGGCTTTGCCCATCTGCTCTCCCCTGTGTTGAAATGGAAACACTGAAGCTGAGCCGGTGGAGGTCATTTGCTGAGGGTTCACAGCATAAGGTAGGAGCTAGGCTGGCATGAACCCAGGTCTCTTTCCCCTGAGCCTCCCCTGTGTGAGACAAGGCTGCTCAGGGCTTGGTGTAAGGGAGAGGTACAGTCTCTCCCGATGGGATCCAGAACACGCTGCCCCCAAAATATGGCTACTTGGCACATCGAATATCTTAAGCTTGAAGATGTTGAAGAAAATAGTAGAAGCAGGGGTGCCTCGGTGGCTCAGTTGTTAAGCATCTGCCTTTGGCTCAGGTCATGATCCTGGAGTCCCAGGATCAAGCCCCACATCTGCATCCACATCAGGCTCCCTGCTCAGCGGGAAGCCTGCTTTTCCCTCTCTCACTCCCCCTGCTTGTGTTCTCTATCTAGCTGTGTTTCTCTCTGTCAAATAAGTAAAATCTTAAAAAAAAAAAAAAAAGGTAGAAGCGTGAAGGTTACTCTGACCTTCCCCCACCCCTCTTTACTGAAAGCAGGACATAAATCTCCCACCTGAAAGGTCCCCTCCCTGTACCTGGAGGGAGACCCCTTCTCATCAGATACAGGGAATTTAGGGCCAAGAAGCCTGGAAAAACAAACCTTATTCTTTCTTCACCTTCTACTCCCCTAGCTCAAACCCCTCTGCCTTGTCAGGTTTTCATAAATTTATTGTCAAAAAGATATAAAAGCTTCCTGCTCTGGTCCCTTCTTTGGGTCTTCATTCTCTCGTGAAGGCTCTCATGGACACGTAAATATTTAATAAAATGTGCACACTTTTCTCCTGTTCATCTGTGTTTGTTGGCTTCATTTTCAGACCCAGCCAGAGACCCTAAAAGATTTGAGGAAAACCTTACGCCTCCTTTACTCCTCACCCCAAGAGTCGGCCCACCCTTCTCCTCATCCCACACGTACCTTGACCTCTTTCTCCAGGTAGTCACAGAGCAGAATCTGAGGGTCGATGAGGTAGTCAGGGGGGTAAAGGGGCATTGAGTGCAGGGGCCGGCGACTCACACTTGTCCGAAAGGCAGCGCGCCTCCCGGCCTTGGGGAACACCAGCCTCCGGATGGGGGATACAAAGCCCTGGGGGTGGGGCAGGGAGATGTGACAGAAAACAACAGTAACAACCACAACTTTCTTGAGCACTTCCACATTGGGCATTTTACTTCTTTACATAGTACCTAATTTAATTCTCATAGACTGCTGAACTGGGCTCCTTTAAGTTCATCCACTGTACATCTGAAGCGGTACATCTGTAATCCCCATTTTACAGATGGAGAAACTAAGCCTCAGAGAGAGAACTAGCTGGTAAGGTCACCAGCCAGTAGCGGTAGAACCACGAGTGCAGTCTGACTCTAAAACCTCCATTCTAGGGGCGCCTGGGTGGCTCAGTTGGTTGAGTGACTGCCTTCGGCTCAGGTCATGATCCCGGAGACCGGGGATCGAGCCCCACATCGGGCTCCCTGCTCGGCGGGAAGCCTGCTTCTCCCTCTTTCACTCCCCTTGCTTGTGTTCCCTCTCTTGCTGTGTTTCTCTCTGTCAAATAAATAAAAACTTTTAAATAAATAAATAAATAAATAAATAAATAAATAAATGAATAAATAAAACCTTCATTCTAAACACCCAGAGGAGGGCAGAGGGCCTGCTGAGGCCCAGGCCCAGGCTGAAGGGGTGGGTCTAAGCTGGGGCAAGTAAGAAAAATATTAATATTCAATGTGGCTGAGTGCTGAGTGCACAGGTATTTGTCACCCTTTTCTCTGTGCTTTCCCCCAAATTAGAAATGGCTACTAAGTACGTTTAAGGAGGAGCCAGCAGACATCTGCATAGGAAACGGCCTTCAGCAAAGTTCAAGAGCCAATTCTGGGTTCCAGCACAGCCCAGCAAAATCTAAATCTCACAGGAAAGCGTAAGCACCTCTTTAGAGCAGTTCTTGGTGAGTATGGTTCCCGGGTCAGCAGCAGCAGAAGCACCAAGGAACTTAAGAGAAATGCACATTCTCCCATTCTATCCTAGACCTACTGGATCAGAGCTTGGGGGTGAGACCCAACTTTCCATGTTTCAACAAGCATTCTAGGTGATTCTGATGCAGGCCCAGCTCTTATCTTAAAACCAGTATCTTGGAGCCTAGATGCAGTGTCTGGAAGTTCTGAGAGATGAGAACAAATGATCTGGGAAAGGACGCTCCAGGTGCAAACCCTGGGGCTGGCTCAGCACGAGCCTGGAGAAGACGTGCGGGGTCTGTTTTGCCTGAATGATGAGATGAACGAGCCCTGGAGGACCTGAACGCCAGCTATGGAACTGGGGCTTCATTTTGTGTGTGTGTGTGTGTGTGTGTGTGTGTGTGTGTGTATAGTGGAGAGGTAAACGTTTTGTCTATGGCCTTTAATGGGCTAGCTCTGCCCACCTCTCCAACCTCATCTGACCCCCCACTGCCCCTCGCTCCTGCCGTCCAGCCACAAGGCCATCTTTCCGTCTTCCCTACTTGCTATGTTCCTTCCCACTGTGGAACTTTCGCACATGCTGTTCCTCTGCCTGAAACGCTCTTCCCTATCCCCTTTCCTTCTACCGATTGGATCTCAGCTCAACCTGAGCAGTCTAGGGCTGGGCCCCCTAATAGTCCGTATCCTAGCACCATGTACAGAGTTTCTTATGCAATTGTATGTTGCTTTTTTAAAAAAAATTAAGAGTTGTCTTCTCCACTAGACTATGAGCTCCAGACCTTGTCCCCACTATATTATATCATCACCAGTACCAGGCACCGTGCTTGGCACATAGTAAGTGCTCAGTAAATATCTAGACAAAGAATAAGCCCTATATAGAGAAGAAGTACTATATCTTGACTCCCTTCTGAGCCCTCATAATTTACACGGGAACCCTTTAGACCAGCCTGACCTAGGTTTCTTGGAGGAAGAGGGCTGGGTTGTGGGGGTGGAAGTTGGAATCCAAGGGAGCCCCCCCGAAAAGCAAAGACAACCAGGTGAGGCGCCACGGAATCAGACTAGAAAACTTCTGACAGTAAGGAGGGGTGAGGTTCTAGGAGGTGAGGGGGCGGTCCCTTAGGCAGAGGCCTTCGGAGCAGGGCTGTCCTGGCATAAAGATGGGGACAGGGCAGGCTAGGCTGCAACCAAGCAGTAGAGCAGGGACCTGTCTCAACCTGGGTAGGCAGCCTTATAGCACAGAATTGCCCTGGCTGAGGTCCTCTGTCTGGGGGGCGAGGAGCAGAGGAATGGGTCTGTCGGGTGTGCATTGGCCTCTTGTTCTAAGAAACCCCCAAGGGAGCCCTCGAAGCAGGTGGAGAGTGTCTCCCAAAGCAATCTGTCTGGCTGCGTTTCCCTGGAAGGTGCCTGTATTCCAGGAATGGCAGACACCACGTAAGAGCGGAGAGACAAGTTGGGGAGCTTGAGCCCAAATGTCTTACTGCCCAAGGGTAGGAAGGACAGTCTTTTCAGAAGGGAAGAAAAACTCTACCCACTCCAGTCACTGCCCATCACCCCCACCCCAGGCCTCCCGCTTTAGCAGCTCCAGGGACATTTCTCTTCCCTGCAACCTTCTCAACCTCCCACCTACCTTTTTCCCTTTCTTGACTTCATATTCCATGGTGAAGCGTCCCCTCGACTCTTGCCACCCTCCTGGCCATCCCCTCCGCCCTCTCCCCCACGCAGTTCCTTTGTTCTTTTTCCTGCCTAGTCGGAAACTCCACCAGCCCCGGAGTTCCTGCCCCTCCCCTCTGATAGTGAGCAGAGGTGGGGGGCCGGAGGCAGCGGGTGCAGGACACAGGCTTGGGCCCCTCCAGCTGAAGAGTGGAAGGAAACCTAGCCAAAGCAACCGACCTGGGGAGAATACCTCTGGTCTCCCTCCAAAAGGTTTGCTGTTGAGGGGGCTTGGGAACCGAGTAAGGCTAGGGTTTTTGGAGTCTGGGAATCCCAAATTCCAAACCTACTTCTGCCACTGATCTTGTTGTGTGACCTTGACAAGGCAAGTCCGTTCCCTTGTGTGCAGCCTCGATTGCCCCCTCCTCGCTATGAAGTAGAACTAAGCTTTGCCTCCCTCTCTGGCAGCTTTTGGGAGAAATAAATGCAAGAGTGGAGAAGGAAATGCTTCCTAAACTATGGAATACTGTGCCCAAGCAAGTTACAATTTTAAAAATTAATCATTACCATTAAGAACAGCAGTATTCATGGGCTTTGAGGATAGGGTGCTTGAGTTTGAATCCTGATTTTGTCACTTACTAATGTGATGACCTTGGGCAAGTCCCTTATCCCTTGTTTCCCCATCTATAAAATGAGCATAATAGCAGTTTGACCTCATGGTAACCTGGTTAGAATTAAATACACTTAGAAGAGCTGCTGACACACATGAAATGCTCAGTAAACATGAACTATTTAGCTATCTATGTGTCTTTGTGTCCCGGGATGTTTTACTGTCTCTTTGGAGAATATTACTGAGGTGACTTTCTCTTTGTGGTTCTGTGCTGAACACTTTAAATATTTCCTCTCTCTTATTCCTTATAATATTGGGGTATCATTATACCTATTATTTGGATTTAAAAATCAGGCTCAACTGCAAAGCCTGACCCAAAAAGTTATCAAGTTTATAAGAGGAGGACCTGGGATTTCTGGCCAGTCTGGATCCAAAGCCTAGTTCCCTACCTCTAGGGCCAGTGTACTCAGCATGTCCCGCCCAGGACAGTGGAGAAGGTTCCAACCGACCCATCCACACCTCGCCATGTCACCTGGGTTCTGGAAGCCCCAGTTCTGGAACTGATGTGCTGTATGATCCTGGGCAGTTTGTTTATTTTAACCTCTCTGGGCCTCAGCTTCCTCATCTTTCCAATGGGAACAATAATCTCAAATGCCCTGCCCTTTAGTCAGAGGTGTAGTGAGAAAGACATTGGACAATGCAAGAGAAGGCAGTTGGAAATTGTGTAGGGCAGGGGCCAATGCTCCAATTGTTTTGAAAGTTTCTTCTGGAAGCGTAAGTGTGCAGAAAGAATGAAGGAAGGACGGATGGACAGATGGAAAGAAGGAAAGAAAGATAAAGAAAGAAAAAAGCAATGAAAGTAAGAAAGAAAAGAAGGAAAAGGAAGGAAGAGAAAGAAAGAGAGAGAGAGAAAGAAAAAGAGAGAGAAATGAAGGAAGGAAGGAAGGAAGGAAGGAAGGAAGGAAGGAAGGAAGGAAGAAAGAAAGAAGAAAGAAAGAAAGGGAGAAAGCAAGCAAGCGGGCACCTGGGTGGCTCAGTTGATTAAGTCACTACCTTTGGCTCAGGTCATGATCTTGGAGTCCTGGGATCCAGTCTGGCATCAGGCTCCCAGATCTGCAGGGAGTCTGCTTCTCCCTGTGACCTTTTCTCCTTTCATGCTCTCTCTCACTCTCTCTCAAACAAATAAATAAAATCTTTTGAAAAAAAAAGAAAGAAAGAAGGAACAAAAGAAAGGGAGAGAAAGAAGCACGTGTGCCTAGTCACTGCCCACTGGGGTGAGAGAAAGCTCCCCACTACCTCTGGGAGTGGGAGGTAGTGGAGACTCCAACCACTTGCCTTCCCCCTTCCTTCCCTCTGGGGAGGGGAAATGGCTCTGGCTGCTTAGTGCTAGCTCACAAGAGTCACTCCCTCCTGCTCCCCTGTATCCGGGCTGGCTGTCACATCCCAGCAGCAGGAAGTGAGACCTCCACAGCCTGCCAAGCCAACAGGAAGAGGCCAGGATGTGTAGCCCAATTCCTCCCTGTTCCAGACACCAAAACTCCCACTTAATGCCTTGAACAAGTGCCAAATTCCTCAGTTTCCCCATCTGTAAAACAAGGACCTCTGTTACTCCTGAACTAACTCCCAGTGTCCCTAAACTGCTGGGAATATCTAATAGGACAAGAAGCATTCTGACTGCTGCTAGAAAGAGCAAACTCTCTTTGCACAACCTACAGTGCCCGCCCCAGGGCCACAAACAGATCAAGTGCTTAGTAAATGTCAGTGGAGGTAGGTAGAGACAGGTGGACATAGATTCAAATCGGTATGACCTTGAACAGGTGATTTCTTGGAGCCCCGGAGTCAAAAGCAAGATAATGATGATGCTTACCTCATGAGGCTGCTGCAGGGATTAAATGGAAATAGAAGCATATACGATGGTAACATTGATGATTAAAATTGCCCTGGGCGCCTGGGTGGCTCAGTTGGTTAAGCGACTGCCTTCAACTCAGGTCATGATCCTGGAGACCCGGGATCGAGCCCCACATCAGGCTCCCTGCTCGGTGGGAAGACTGCTTGTCCCTTTCTCACTCCCCCTTCTTGTGTTCCCTCTCTAGCTGTGTTTCTCGCTGTCCAATAAATAAACTCTTTAAAATTGGCTTGTGAGGATAAAGAAGTTGTGTGTGTGTGTGTGTGTGTGTGTGTGTGTGTGTGTACACACAGAGTGGAATATTACTCGGTCATAAAAATGAACAAAACTTGCTGTTTGCACCAATGTGGGTAGAACTAGAGGGTATTACGCTAAGTGAAATAAGTCAGAGAAAGACAAATACCATATGATTTCACTCATATGTGGAATTTAAGAAATGAAAGAGATGAACAAAGGGGAGAGGAAAAAAGAAAGGGAAGAAAACCATAAGAGATTCTTTTCTTTATTTTTTTAAAGATTTTATTTATTTATTTGACAGAGAGAAACACAACAAGAGAGGGAACACAAGCAGAGGGAGTGAGAGAGGGAGAAGCAGGCTTCCCGCCAAGCAGGGAGCCTAATGTGGGGCTTGATCCTGGGTCTCCAGGATCATGACCTGAGCCGAAGGCAGCCGCCCAACCAACTGAGCCACCCAGGTGCCCCAAGGGATTCTTTTCTTAAAGATTTATTTATTTGAGGGGCACCTGGGTCACTCAGTTGGTTAAGCATCTGCCTTCGGCTCAGGTCTTGATCCCAGGGTCCTGGGATTGAGCCCTGCATCAGGCACCCTGCTCAACAGGAAGCCTGCTTCTCTCTTTCCCACTCCTCCTGCTTGTGTTCCCGCTCTTGCTGTCTCTTTCTCTCTCTCTGTCAAATAAATAGATAAAATCTTTTTAAAAAACGATTTATTTGAGAGAGCATGTGCATGTCAGCACACATGTGCAAATGGGGGGCAGAGCAGAGAGGGAGGGAGAAAATCCTAAGCAGACTCCCCACTGAGTGTGGAGCCAGACAAGGGACTTAGTCCCATAACCCTGAGATCATGACCTGAGCTGAAACCCAGAGTCAGATGCTTAACTGACTGAGCCACCCAGACACCCCAAGAGACTCTTAGCTATAGAGAACAAGCTGAGGGTTGCTGGAGGGGAAAGGAGAGGGGGGAGATAGCTTAATGGGTGTTGGGCATTAAGGAGGGCACTTGTGAGGAGCACTAGGTGCTATATGTAAGTGACAATCACTTACAAATTCTACTCCTGAAACTAATATTACACTATATGTTAACTAACTAGAATTTAAATAAAAACTTGAGAAATTAAAAAACAAATTAGGGGTACTGGCTGTCTCAGCAAAGTGTGTGACTCTTGATCTCTAGGTTGTGGGTTCAGGCCCCAAGTTGGATGTGGAAATCACTTAAAAATAAAATCTTAAAAAACTAACTTGTGACTTAAAAAAGATGAGTAAAATAAAGTCCTCTCTCTCAAAGACTTAACAGTTGTGGCAAATAGGATTCCTCTCTTTTGAGCCACCTCCGGTGGATCGGCAGGGGCTGCCTAGAGCTCTGTGTAGAAGATTATAAAAACAGATCTACTCTCAGCAGGAAAAAGCAATTGAGTATCAATGCCTGCCATGGGACGGGAGGCGGGAATGCGGCAGCAGGAGGACAGAGTATATGCTGACCCCGACCTGGCTGGAGAGAAAGCCACGTAAGCAAAACTCTAAGGCAGTCCAAGCGACTTGTCTGGGGGAAGGCAGAAGTAGGAGCCATTTACTAAGCCCCATTATATTCAAGCCAAGCCTTGAAGGACGTATGAAAGGAAGGTCACCCTAGACTCAGAAAGCAGCCTGAGCAAATACACAGTGCCTGGGTTATTACGCTTTTGGCTGCAGAAATTAGACTGCCCAAGGCGCCTGGGTGGCTCAGTGGGTTAAAGCCTCTGCCTTCGACTCAGGTCATGATCTCAGGGTCCTGGGATGGATGCCTTCATCGGGCTCTCTGCTCAGCAGGGATCCTACTTGCTCCTCTCTCTCTGCCTGCTTCTCTGCCTACTTGTGATCTCTCTCTCTGTCAATAAATAAATAAAATCTTTTAAAAAAAGAAATTAGACTGCCCAAAGGACTTTGACAAAAAGGAAAATATATTAGCTCTCAAGACAGGAAGTCCAAAGGCAAGTGATTTCAGGGCTCGCTAATTGAGCAGCCCCAAACAGCATCAAATCCTATACATTTTCTACTGTGCTGCTGTTATGGGCTGCATTATGTCCCCCCAAATTTATATGTTGAAACCCTAACACCTATGCCTAGTACATCAGAATGTGGCTGTTTTGGGAAATAAGGCCTTTAAATGGTAACTAAGTTAAAATGAGGCTGTAGAGTGGGCTCTAAACTGATCTGACTGGTATCCTGAGAAGAGGAAATTTGGACACACAGAGAGGTACCAGGGGCGCATACACACACGGAGGAAAGATCACACGAGGACAGAGCGAGAAGGCAGCTATCTACAAGCCAACAAGAGAAGTTTCAGGAGAAACCAACCTTGCCAACACCTTGATCTCAGCTTCTGGCCTCCAGAACTGTGAATAAATACATTTCTGTTGTTTAAGTTCCCCAGGCTGTGGCATTTGGTTATGGGAGCCCTAACAAATTCATTCAGTTGGCCAGATGGCTGCAGTGGCTTTGGAGGAGTACAGACGTGACGTCATTCATCATCATCCTGCTTTTGATATCTGCAACCCTTGATGAGGCTGAAGGGTTTCCCCTTCTTATGAGTCCTTTTGTTGTGAAGGAAAACCCTTCCCACAGATGCTTCAGAAGACTTCCTTAGGAGTCTAGGAGGCCTACGTCTTAGCCAGGATATATTTTGGCTGCAACAAAGACACAAATAACAGTGGCTTAAACATAATAGAAGTTTTTCTCTTCTATCCTCCAAGCGGTTCAGGGTAGCATACCTGGAATGCTGGGTTTGGAACCCAGGGGCTTCCTATCTTGTTGCTATGTCATACTGGGATTTTGTTTTCACCTTCAACACAGCTCCGGTGCAGCCTATAGGAGGGGTAAACCCAGCCAGTGGGGAGCAAAACCCCTCCCTTTAAAGGGATGACAGGAAAGTAAAATTCTACTGTTCAAAATCCCTCTGATGAGCACTTGTTTCCTTGGCCGTACCTAACTGCAAAGGAGGCTGGGAAATGTAGACAGACGCTTAAGTACTGAGGCTCCCCCACTGTGCTTGTTTTCTGTCTTTCTTGTTCACAGTGCCTGGAAGAGTGCCTAGCACGTAACAGGTGCTCACCAAACATTTGGTTTAGTGGTGTTAGGTACTTTAGTCTGGGTTTTGAGTTTGTCTTGGATTCATTCTGGACCCCTGGCAAGTCTGTCCCCAGCCACACCTTCCCCCTCTTATCTGTAAAATAATCCCTAAAAACCCTGTGGGGAGGGGGGGCCTTCTAGTTGATTGACTGAGGCACTGTCCAATCAACAGGGATTTCTGTGTATTATCCATTGCTCTCCCAACCAAATGCTTTTGTCTCTTTAGGGAGCCGGAGGGGATCATGGCAGAAGATAGCTTTCCTTCCTTCTCCCTCCTCCCTCTGGCCCGGAACAACTAAAACAATAGGACACAAGCAGCACGTACTGAAATGACTTTTAATATCTCATGTCGCAGCAAAATTAAAAATATACAAAAAGTTTGTGGTGTACAAAAGAGTCTCAGTACAGAAGCCCCAGCGTGGGGTCTCCTCCCCCTTCCGGGGGAAGCGCAGAGGGGGGAGTAGGGTGGGGGACTAAGGATGGCACAGATGTTGTAAATACCAGGAGGTGGGACCAGGAATGGCAAACAGGTGGGCAAGGGTGGGGGCCGATTAGGGAGGGAAGAACGAACCTGGAGGGGAGAATCACCTGGAATTGTGCTGAGGGAGGGCAATCAGCCCCTCAATCATGGCTAGTGGTTCCTGGAGTTGGAGATGGAGTGGAAGGGGTAGCATCAGTGCCGAGAATGTTCTGGTGGGACCCCGAAGGACCGGGCCCTGGTCCCACCTTGCCACCAACTGGCCCAGTGACCTTGTGCTGACTGCCTCCGTGACTCTTCCCCTTTCAGTAAAACAGGACACTGGATGAGTAAACCACATTCCCAGCTTGGGATCCCTAAGGATCAGTGGAGGCAAGACTGAGGGCCTGGGAGTGCTCTTGAGAATTGTGTGCTAAACGCTCCAATATAATACAGATAGTCCGCCACCCTCAAGCCGTAAAAGATAATTTGCGGCCTTGGAAGCATTTCTCTATGAGCAGAAGCTCAGCTTGAGTTACTTTAATGTGGGAAGATTAATTACTCTTCCAGAAGTGAGGCTCGTTGAAAGAAAGATCTCCCAAACTATAGGATCCTCAGGGGTGAAAATTATAAGAGGGCTCTGGGAATCATTCAGATCCTTTACTAGTTTGGAAAACCAAGGGGATTGGTTGGGGGTTGTGTTTATCTGAGAGTACCCTCCCTCCCCCTTCCAAGTTTGGGGGGTTAGCCCAGTGGAGATAGGCCTGGTTTGGGTTCTGGGATATCTGGGCGAAAGAAATGGAGGAATGTCTTCCACCCCGCGGTGCTCTTCTCCTCTGCTTTTGTCTCAGGCTGCCCTCTACTTGGGATCATTGCAGGTGCCCCAGGGCACACACCCCTTCTGCCTGGCCTGGGGGTGCCCTTGAAATGATTGTGCATAGAAAAAAGGCCAGGAGTGCTGGGGAGAGGGCAGCGCCCACGTTGCTGTGATCAGGGAAGTATGATGCGACCAGGCATTAGAGGACCAGCCCTTTCCCTCACTGGGGAGTTTTCTGCCTTCAGGAACCAGGCCATTGCTGAAAGGGGTGATCCTTGCCCACTTTCGCAGTTTCCTGCTCTTCCTCCCCTTGCTTCCATGCGCAGCAGCTGATGACCCAGGAATGTCCTAACCCCTCCTCAACCAGAATGGCACGTTATAGTCCCTTTGCCCACCCCAGGCCCAGAGTCTTTTTGGGGAGAGGGGGCTCAGTCACCACGCCCGCTGCTGCCCAGGTGGCTTGGGTCTCAGTTTTCAGTCCTTACCCTCTCCCTGGACTCCTCCTTTACACAACACAGATTTCTCCTAAGCAGGGTCCCCAACACTGGAGAAGACCCCAGGCTCGAAATTGCCCCCTTCATGCATGGAGGGACTTCTAGCCCTTATGTGATGATGGTTCCCCAGGCAGGGACCCTGTGAAGGCCCAAGATTCCTGTCCCTTTCCACTCCTCAGGTGAAGGGGGAAGGAAGGCAGCTCTCAGGTAGTCAGTTGGTGGGGGTTTTAAAAAGTCTCAGGGGGAGCCAGGACCTCTATCCTCGACTTCCCCAAAAGGGTTATCAGACTCTGCATGGTTTCCTAGAATCCTTCTCAACATCTTGAGCCAGAGATTTCAAACTAGTGGCCCAGGGGCCAAATCTGTGAATAGTTTGGCCAGCACAGGGTTTTTAAAAAATGTGTTTTAGGTCCTATTGGCAGGGACAAGCACTCCCCTGTTTTCCAGAGTCGCCACCACTCTCCATGGTATATCACTTGCTCTTCCTTCATTTTTTTCATTACCTGAAGGCATTTGAACTTGCAACCCAGAAACCCTGTCTGGGAAAACTTCCTCACTACTAAGGTTTCTGGGAACTCCAACCCCAAGTGAGCTCCAAGCCCTGTGGGACTTTAACCCTGAGGAGGGTATTGGGCTACAGGGGAAAATCTTCCCTAGATACCTCCAGCCCCCTTGGCCCTCACCAGATCTCACCTCCCTGACCTCGGCTTTCCCCAACTCTTATGGTGACACACCTCTGTGGGACTCAGAGTAGCAGGGAGCTGGCTGGGGTAAGGCAGATTTAAGGGAGACACGGGGGGGGGGACAGATGAGGAGGGGACCAAGAGAGCCTTCCCTGTTGGGGAACCCCTGCTGGGGAGGGGTGGAGGTCAGTGCTGTCCAGTCGGGGTGACAGTTAGAAGGCACGTGGTTTATCAGTGCATGGAGGAGTGATGAGTGGGTGTTGGTTCCTGGAGAGGTTTGGGGAGCAGAGTCAACAAACTGGGGGATCGGGTCAAGAAAACTCAGAGACATAAGTCCACCCTGAAAATGGGGACTACGGGTAAAGATAGTGAGAGCAAATTTGGTACTCAGTGTCCTGTTTTCTTCCTGGCAAAATTAAGATGGACCGAACTACCGCTCAGCTCCAAGAAAAACCTAACACTCTCACCAACTTTCTGTGTGATCTTGGGCAAGTCCCTGGCTCTCTATGGACCTCCATTTTTCCTCTATAATAGATGGGGAGGGCAGGTAGCTTAGGGGACCTCAAGGGTCCCTCTGGGCTGTGGTTCAGGAATATTCTCTCACTGCAAGGACCCTGTAGGGATTCTGGGAAGGACTAAGCAGCCAGGCTGGGGTTCAGAGCAGAGAATGGGGAGCAGGAGGCAGGGACCCAGGGGGTCCAATTGTGGCAGGGAGGAGAGGGATTGGCTGAGGTAGATTGTGTCACAGGAAAAAAACAAAAAAACAAAAAACAAATGGCATGGTGTCACTTCCCCAATCTGACTTCTCTATCCCATTGAAACAGAAGGATTGACAGGGACCAGATGAAGTGGGCGACAGGCCAATGGAGAGCATGACCTCAGGACAAAGGACAGGAATGGATGGGGTCCTGAGCTCCTGGGCCTATGGGGGTGGTGGGGGCAGTCCTTGGAGGCTAAGCTCTTTCTGGGGGTGAGAGGCAGGAGAAGGTGCCCGTGGCCTGAGGGCCCTTCACTGTGGCCATTTCCGGGGCTCAGGGGTCCTTGCCGGCAGAGGCCCAGAAGGTGGGTTTTGTGGGAGAGAGATACAAGGGGTGGGGATGGAGGAAGGTCCAAAAATGTGGCCCTGGTTTATCTGAGAGCCTCCTACCACTTCTTAGCATTGCTGGCTCATTCCTGTGTCCTCCTTCTCTGGTGGCTTCTGGAACTCTAAGAACTCCAAGCTCCCAGAGAGGGTATTTTTAACTTTTTCTTCAAGGATGCTGGCTCATGGGGCAGCTGGATGGGCCATTTGAGGACGCTGGTAAGTAAAATGCCTTGCCAAGGTTGACCCTCATGTCACTTCTCTGAGCCTCAGTTTCCTCCTCGGTAAGCCGGATCACTAAGAGCACTCTTATAGAGCTGTCACAAGCAGGAGCGAGTTTAGGGGAGAAGCCGTCAGCAGGACCCGAGTCTGTTTCCCCACTGTTGTTGCTTCATGAAGGGTTTTAACGCATAAGTGGCCATGGAATTCGGTCTCTGGAGACAGATTTAGGCAGAAGACTAGGTGGCTGGATGAACCTACCAGAGGAGGTCTAGGTCAACCGCGGACCTCCTTCACCACCCATCACCTCAGGCCTGGTTCCTGAGGCTTCCTAGGGGTCAGGGAAGTAGAAGGAAGTTGTAGAAGTATTCTTTGTGTTGGTGGGAGGGACGCACACACACACACCATCTGGCCCGTGTCCACGGTGGCCTTTGTGCTGGGGGGAGGGGGGAGGTTACTTGTGTCACAGGTGTGATGTGTACTTGTGTGTATGCATGTGTGTACGTGGGCAGTCCTGGCCTCTCTGCCTTTGGGGTCACCCTGCACCCTGAATGTGGCCCTCTCCTTGTATCCTCAGTAAGTTCACTATCACCCATTACTATCTGATGGGACAGTAGGATTCTGGGACCCGTGAGACTAGCAGCCTCAGTTTCCCCATCTGTCACACAAGGGAGGCTGAACCAGAGAGGGCAAAGTGCCTCTCTAATTTGCATAGTTTAGGGTTCTCTTGGGCCTCCTCACCCCCGGCCCAGGTCTGCAGCTGCCCTTAATATTGCTCGCTGTGCCCTTGCAGTGAATGTGACTTAGTTGGCATGGGTCGGGGAGTAGGGACATGGGGTGGTGGTTTCAAGCTCGTTTAGAGGCTGTGTCTCCTCACCCCACAGAAGTGACTACTTCTCTTCTCTCACCCTCCCCCACCCTATCCAGGATTCACTGTCCCAGATAGAGAGGAGGATGTTGGGTCCCATGGGCACCCCAGGATGTTTGGGAATAGACTACTGGTCCTAGGGATTTGTTAGATTGGAGGCACAATAAGTCAGTTTTCCGGCTGCTGTCTCAGGGAGCTGCATCTGCAGGGTGGCTGAAAGCCAAGCTTTATGTCATGTCCCCAGAGCTATTATTTTTCAGCTGGAAACCAGTTGGCAGTTGAAATGTCTCAAGGGTTGGGAGGACAATTTCCTCTGGGGAGTGTGGACCAAGGTGGATAGGGCATAGAACGCCTATAAACCCGAGAAATCTAGAACTGGAGTACCCATTTCTAGAACATTCTACTCACATGGGGCTCTAGAGTCCCCTCCCCCAACCCCATGGCAGGAGCTTGAATCTCCCAGAGCAGACTAGCTGGGTCCCAGGGCCTTCACCCTCACCACAGAATCCAGATCAGAGTGACTCCCTGGGACATTTTATCATCTAAGTGTTCTAAAACTTAATCCAGAATTAAGAATGTCTCTCTGCAACAGTTTCTCTCTTAAATGTGCTAGAACCTCATATATAATTAAGCCCAGAGTAGCTTCCTAGACATTTTATCTGTTGTATTCAAGACCTTTATCTGGAAGGAATGTTCTAGATGCTCATCTAGAACAAAGATTAGCTCCTGGAAACATTTCCCCTGAGGTGTCTGGAACCTCATCCATAATAGAGCCCACAGTAAAGGGTACCTCCTGAGGAGTTCACTACAGGAACATTCTCTGTGCAGTGGATTGAAGGTGCCCTCCCCCAGACCTGCTATCCCCCTTGTGCCTCTGCTGCCCTCGACCTCTCAGTTGCCTCAGAGTTCTTCCTCCTCTCCAGCTACATCATTGTCAGCGCCCACCCCAACTCCCCACCCCACCCCAACTCCCACCTCTAATTCCCTTCTTGCTCAGGCTCTGGACCTCAGAGCCTACAGGAACTGTACCAACCTTATCCACCAGACGCTCCCACCTCCCCTCACATCTTCCACGGCCTCCTCCATCCTTCTCAGAGATCTCCTCTCCCCAGAGAAGCAGCCCACCCCCCAACGCCTCCTGAGGAGCACAGCGCCTAGGTCATGGAGCCTAGACAGTACCCTGTCTCTGGAAGGTCCACCAGGAGCGACATGTGGATGATTCCAGGCAGAGGAGAGGGTGGGGTGCCCCCGACACCCGATGTGGTGTGGATGCCTTCATGAAAGTGGGGCAGCTAATGACAAGTGTAGCACCAGTTGGTTCCCTGGGCCCTAGTTCAGGGGAGTTTAGGAAACGGGCCACAGGGCTGAAAACAGGGCCTAGGGCTAGGTCCTCCGCAAGGCTGCCCCCTCCCCTGAAAGTACCCAGGGGTGGGCCACTACCCTTGGACCAACAGATCCACACCCTTTTAGCTGGGTGGCCTGAAATTCCAGGCTCAACACTGTGGTTGATGTGGGGTTGGCCAAGCCTGTCCCTCCTCGTGGGGGAGACTGTGGCCTACACCGTGGTCTCATACTCCAGCAGTTCCTGGGAGGTCCCCATGCTCCGGTACTGCAACCGAGGCGTGGCAGGAGAGGAGTACTCCAGTGCCAGAATGGTCTTCCGGAGCCGGCGGTCAATAAAATGAGCATCCCAGGCAGGGTACTTCTTCCGGGGCAGGTCAATCCGAATGACGGGCCCTTCTGTCCGCAAAGGACGAGCCACTGGGGTGGGAGGCAAGCCAGGCCGCACCTGGAAGACAGGTGGTGTGGGGGTCCCTGCACGCTCACCCCCCACTGAGACCCCATCCCGCTCAGCGCCTGTAGTCCTTGGTAGGGACCTTGGGGGACTTGTGACAGCATCGGCTGGGGGGCCACAGGGTCCTGGGCTCTCCGGGCAAATGCAGCCAGGCGTCTGGGGACCCAGCATGGGCCCATTGGGGTGCAGGAGGCAGTAGTAGACACACATGAAGAAGATGCCCAGCGCGAAGCTGGAGGCCACCACGCAGACCAGGATGAGCGAGTGGAAGTCGGTGGAGAAGTTGCGGCTGGAGTACCAGAAGCCAGTGAGCACGGCATTCTCCAGCAGGACGATGCAGTAGTAGAGGGTCATGCGGCGGCGGCTGCGGCCCTCCTTGACATTGAACCAGCAGAAGATGTAGATGATGCCCACCACCATGTTGTAGATGATCTCCTCCCACTTAGACATGCAGAAGTCCGTCTCACCCTGGATGACCCAGAAAGTCATGACGCACCAGTGGGCCACGATGAAGATGCCAAAGTAGAGCTTATAGACGCTGGCAAAGAGAGCGAAGGCCAGGCTGCGAGCCGCGATGGTAAACAGATGCCACAGCACCTGCGCCACCGCACCCTTGTAGGACAGTGGCCGCTTGTCATCCCGTGAGTCCCGCAGCACCTTCTGGTAGGAGGCCAGCGTCCAGGCCAGGGACACGAGTGAAGCAGAGGTGGACAGGGCTGCAGAGACAGGGTGAGGGTGGGGTGGGTTGGGTTAGGGGTGGGTCCGGGTCGTGGGTCTGAGGAAAGGGGGAGGGTTCTGGGTCAGGAGCTGGGTTCTGAGGAGGTGTGAGGGAAGGGTCTATAAATCAAGAGGGCTGTGGTGTGGGTCTGGGTGGGCAGTATTCCAGAGCAGTGATGGGAGCAGGGAGAGCAGACGGGGCTGGGGACTTATTCAGGAGCAGGAGCATAAAGGAAGAGGGAAGGTGGGTGACTTTGGTCTTCATAAGGGTCAGGGCCAGTTCTCTAGAATAGGGATGCCAGGGTTCAGGGGTCTTGGTGAGAGGGTGGGAAATCAGGGTCCAGGATTCTGGGAGTGAAAAAGAAGGTGGAGAGTTGCGGGGGGGGTCATGATTAGGGCATGGAGGAGCCAGGAGGGGACTGTTAATAGCTATAGGTCACCAGGGTGAAGCTGGGGTGTGGAGAGGGCTATCAAACCTGAGCACAGCTGAGGGCATGGGAAGACACCTGCAGTGGTAAGTTTTGATTGGGGCCCAGTATCCCGGGAAAGGGGTCCTGAGGGGCCTGAGAGGTGGTGATAGAATCTTCTGGGTCATTGAAGGTGGGATGGACAGTGTTTGGGTGGGAGGAGCTTGCGGCACTCCCAGGGATGTGGTTTTTCTCTGACAGGGGAGGGGCTGGCCTGGTCTGTCAGAGTTAGGGGAGGGCCAAGGTTGGGGGAGAGTGCAGGGACCATGGCTAAGCCTGGGAAGAGTCCCCAGGGATTTAAGACCAGTGAGAGGGTAGATAAACAGGCTCTCTGGAGACTGAGTGTGACCTAGCAGGCCTGTGCGTCAGGGGTGTGCCTGGGGGATGCAATCTGGGATCCGGACAGTTTGGGGAATGAAGGGCAGGATCTGAGGTGTGGTGATGGGGTCAAGGGCCTCTTTGGACTTAGCAGAAATGGGGTCTGCTCTGCCCTGGCAAGGGGGAAGGGAGGAGGGCGAGAGCAGAGAGCACCCAGGAGTCCCGAAGGGAGGCAAGGAGGCGCAGGGACCAGGCACCTCTGGATAGGAGGGTAAGTGGGCCGCTAGAGGGGACATCGGGATCTCCGGAGGCCTGGAGGGTGGTGAGAGTAGCGGGAGAAGGCGTGCCTCCAAATCCCTGACAGCAAGTGGGAACGGCAGCGGGGCTAGTAGAAAGGGTGGGGGATCCCCCTGCAGCGGACTGCGTTAGAGGAGCGAACCTCGCGGGGGGCGAGGGCGGGCAGGAGGGCAGAGCTCACCCGGCAGCAGGTCCGGCTCGCCGCCGTGGTGCACCAGAAGGCTGAGCTGCAGCACGAGCTGCGGCGCGCTACGCAGGAAGGTCTCCAGCAGGCGCAGCATGCTCACGTCCGCGCTCTCGAACAACATCCGCCAGTAGAAGTGGCGCCGCAGCCGCTCCCCGCGCCAGCGGCTCTGCAGCCCCAGGTACATGGCGCGCAGGTACCTGCGGGAGGGACCCGTGCTCAGACCGCTGCGCGCGCGCGTCCCCCTAGGGCTCTCAAGCCGCCCCCCCGCCAGCAGGCGAGCGCCGGGGGACATGTGGGCAGGGTGTCGTGGTTCACTGCGCCTAGCAGAGCTGGTGTCCTCGGCTGTAAAATGGGCATATCCGAACGATCGCCTCCGGAGCTGTCTTTGGGAACTCCGAATGCCTCATTAGCTTAAAGCACTGGCACGAAGTAATCCCTTACTTCAGCATTCTCGTGGTCGTTCTTGCGCCGGGGCCTGCTTTCTTCGCAGGATTCCTGACACCTTACAATGCACTGAGGTTCCACTAGTCCCGCTATTGTCCTCACTTTACAGATGAGGAAACTTGAGACCCAGAGAGGTATGCCACCCATCCAGGGTCACCCAACTAGGAAGCAGTGGAACCAGGATTCAAACCCAGGCCGCCTGGTTCCGTCAGGAACAGTCCCCGATGCCAATCCCCAGCTGCCTGGCCTGTTCTCCAACCGTCTCTAAGTGCCCAGTTCTTCCCCATAGGGCCCAGGGAAGCTGCTCATAGGTCCCCTGGCAGGTGAGACTTTGCCACTCCCTCTTGAACCGTTTCTTAACTTCATGGCTCAAGGCCACAGACCACTGGCTGCCAATGTTCTCCCTCACTGCTGGGCTTTTGCACCTGCTCTTTCCTCTGCCTAGACCCCCCCTGCCCTGTCCTCCAGCCCTACTCCAGCCCCACGCGTAGTAACTCCTGCTTTTCTTCCAGACTCAGCTTTTAAAACATGACCTTTTCCAGGAAGCCTCTGCTGACCACTTTCCACCTAGGGTAGGGACCTCTCCAGACCGGCTTCTGTCTAACCCACAGTGGGCTGTGACTGCCTGCTTCTTCATCCATCTCCCCCAGACTGTGAACTCTGTGAGGATGACTAGGTCAGCTCGCTAACTTTACTCTCAGTTCTTAGTACACAGTAGGTGCTCAGTCCGTGTTGGCTCTAAGAGTGAACGCAGGCATGATGGCAAGTGTGTTTTAATTGAATGCAACTCTGGTCATCCAGTAGGGGGTATGGAAGGGATTCGAAGTCCTGAGTTCAAGTGCCAACTTTGTTTCTAATTTACTGTGTGATCTTGAGCCAGACCTTCCCCGAGCCTTAGTGAACCCCTCCCAAAGTGGCTGTGAGGATGAAATGGATTTGAAAAGATTCTGCATCTATAAAGCGCAGTACCCGTGTAGGATGAGAAGGGGCTGGTCACCCAGAACTCCTCTCTGTCCTTGTTCTTTGCCCAGCAGCTCTGCCCCAGGCTGTTGCATCCATAGACCCTGCCCCACCAAACCCTGAGTTCTCTGATTAATAGGGCAGGCACACCTTTGCTGAAAAAAGAGAGCTCTCTTCCAGAAGTTATCTCCCCAGAAATCAAGGAGGAAAATCTTAACACGGATTCAGTGATCCTGTTATTTGAATCTGAGATCCGAGAATCAGGTGTTTGGGGGTCTACTCCAGGATATGAAGTGCTGGCATTTTTAAAATGTTGTTTGGGAACCTGGGGACCCACTGTATTCAACTGTGTGTTGCCAACCCAAGAGAGGAATCACAGTACTCCCTGGAATTTGGGATCAGCTAATACACAGAGTTTCCCAGAATGAGTACCCCGGTCATAGATACGGTGTGGCCCTCCTTGGTCTCAGTTTCTCCATCCGGCTACAAGAAGGATGGGATTGATGACTCTAGAGATCCTTTTAGAGCTAATGTTCTGGGACTCAAACTCTCCTCCCCAAAACATGGCCAGAAACATCCCATTCAGGCCCCTCCTTCCCATCCCTGGGTCTTCCCAGCACCAATGATCGGTGTAGGCACACCTTTAACGCGACAGTGTGGGACTAGCAGCTGGGAAGGGGAAAAGGGCTGTTCCCTCAGAAGCTTAGTCAACAAAAGCAAAGAGCCCTTGGTCTAACTCTCCCATCCAATGCTAGAATTCCTTTGGCAAATCCCAGCCCCCGTGTGTTTACACCTTCTGCTTGCGTGCTCCCCAGGATGGGAGTCCCTACCTCTTGAGGCAGGGTTTTTGCCTTCTGAGCACCTCCAAAACTGGGTTGTGTTTCTTCTGATACAAGAGAAATTTGTTTCCCTGTACTTTCCATTCTCTGGGCCCCTGACATTCCCCCTCCCGCATAAGTATCCTACAGCATAGATTCATGTAGCAAATATATTTTGATCACTTGTTATGTGCCAAGCCCTGTGCCCTTCAGTATCTCAGAGTCCCGCGGGACAGAGACAAGATAAGATCTGAAATAGATGCTCTAAGATGCTATGGAACCCAGAGAAGAGATGGGTAGCTTTAGCTGGAGTGGGGAGATCAGGGAAGACTGCTCAGAGGAAGAAATATTTGATCTCAGCTTTAAAGCACGGGTAGGATTAGAAGGCAGGAAGGAGGCAGAGGGGCATTCCAGATGGAAGAAGCTGCAGAGGCCAAGACATAGAGGCAGGAGAGGGCACGGCCTTTTAGGGGAATGGCCAGTGGTTTGCCGGGCCTGGAAGGGTGGCTTTTCACAGGAAGGGCCAGAGGAAGACTAGAATTGTGAAGGGCATCAAATTCTGGACTAAAGAGTTCATATTTTATTTTAAATCTGAACTCTATCCCACAGTCAGGAGGATGTGATCAGCTTGCTGGCTTAGAAAGCTCGCTCTGGAGGCTTGCTTGGAGGAAAGCCAGGAGAGGCTGGGGATTGGTCCAGGCCTGAGCTAAGGCAAGGTACCGTGGAGGCACAGAGAGCAGAGAGGAGATAGCCCGGGGGGTGGGGGGGGGTGCTACGAAAGAGAGACCAGGATGCCCTGTAGGGCTTCTGGGGAGACCAGAACACACCTTTCCCAGCCTCCTTCTTCCCCCAGACCTATTCCCTTCTCCATTCCTGTGGCTCTGGCTTTGAACAGAAAGGAGAGACCAGCTGGTCTAATGTGAAGGGGCCTGGGGAGTTGGGGGAGGATGGCACCCTGGAAGTTTCTCTGAGGCTGAAGGACCATCTGTTTCCTGGCCCGGGTCAGCATGAGGGAGGCCCTGGCCCGGCCAGCATCCATCACCACCTGACAGGCTGCCTGCCCACCTCCCCGCCCCTTCTGGCCCCCTCCTCTGCCAGCTCCCGGGGCCCCTCATCCCAGATAACTGCAGACAAAGGACTCACCCAGCCCAAGGCTGCTGTGGGCCAAATAGGGAAGGGGAGGGGAAGAAAGGAGGCTTCTAGATCCCCAAAACGTGGCATTGGGCAGTGTGGAAAGACCACGGCACAGTCTGGGGATGAGAGGACCTGGGTTCAACCTCACTCTGCCTGTTTTGGCAACAGGACCCCAAACCGTGACTGTCCCTCCAGGCGGCACTAAATGCTCCTTGCCAAGGGCCTGCAAGGTTTTCACGGGCCTAGAAAATGTTGGAGGCCTGGAAAAAAAATTGGCTCTAAAATGCAGGGAAAAACTGCAGAATCAAAATTAATAAATGTTTAATTAAATGTCTACAAAACAGAACATGATATCAGCCAGTCGACTGCAATTTGGCTTTTATCTGGTTATATATAATTTACATTTGGTGTTTGATGTGGCTGTATTTTAATATGCTTGATGTGGGGCCCAGGATTACTAACCTAATTTCCCTGTGCCTCAGTTTTACCTTCTTTAAGGGGGGGCCAGCACTCACCATCCTGCCTGTGTCCCAACCCCTGGGTGAGGATCAGAAAGGCAAGATGGCAAAATGCTGGGTTTGTGGATTTGCTTCCTAGCCCTGACCTGGATGCTGTGTGGCCTTGGGTGGTCTCTTTGCCTCTCTGAGCCTCATTTTCCTCTTTATTCTGAGCATTGAATGAAGTGATCGGTTTGAAAACTATTTGTACACTAAGAGGTGTGTGCACCTAGAGAGAGGGAGTACATGCTAGGCGGAGGCCTTGAGCTCCTCCTGATCACCAAGCAGCTTTTCCTGAAACCTCCTCCAGGAAGACCACCCTATTCCACTCTAGCTGAAGGGAAGTTGGAAGTTGGTTTTCACCATAGATGGGACCAAAAGCACCCACAGAGAAGGATGCCTCATCTCAGAGAAAGGAATCCCACCTAGGGAGGGGGGTGCATCTTGTCTCTAACAAAAGGCATCACCAGTCCATCCATTCTCTCCACCCTGGTCCAGACCACCATCATCTTTTACCTTTTCATGGGTTCCCTGTATCCACTCCTGCCCCCTTGGTCCATTCTCCACGAGGCAACAGGTGGGATACTTAAAAAAAAAAAAACAGTCAGATCGTGTCATTTCCCTTCTCAAAACCTTCCAAGGGCCTCCCATCACACTTGAAATAAAGTTCAAGGGTTTTCCCTTGGTTTGCAGACCCTAAACCACCCAGCCCTGCTTCTTTCCTAGTCTCAAGCTGGTGCTTCATTTGTTGCTGGCATTCCAGCTGCCCCAGAGGTTTCTCAAACCCAGCCTAACGTTCCTGACTCAGGACCTTTTCACTTGCTACTTGCTCTGCCTGGAATGCCCTTCCCCTAGCACCCTCCTGCTGTTAGTTCCTTGGTGATTTCCATGTCACCCGGGTCACCCATCCCATGTGGGCCCCCAGCCCTCAACAAACCGCTCTCATCTGTCACATTACCCTGTCGGATCTTCTTCGTAACATACACTATCAATGTACACACTGATTTTCTGTTTTACCGCTGCGGCTCTATGAAGGTAGGGACTCCGTCTGCTTTGGTTACCCCTATCTCCTCGGCATCTATGTGTGTAGTAGGCAATAAATCTTGGTTGAATAAATAGAGAGTGTTTGCCTGTGTCTTTCTCCTGACCTTGCTGAGTTTGCTTTACCGCCAGGACTCTGTGGGCAACTCCTGTCCTCACTGACTGATTTCTGTCCTTCTTCCTCCAGGAAGGCTTCCCTGATACTTCCTCCCCTGGTTGGGCCCTCCAACCAAGGCCAGTGTGAACCAGACCTAACAGACAGGTGCTCAGGGAGGGGTCTGTTTTGGATCTAATTTGCTGACCGCCTTGTGCTCAGAAAAGCACGTCCTAGAGGAAACTGGAAGAGCGGAGACGTGTGTACTGCTGAAGGTGGGGTTGGGGGCAAAAAACCACACAGCTCTAGGTAAGAGAGAAGGCGGCAGGTAGCATGTGAAATCTCTTACTCGAGCTTCCAAAAAGCTATCTCTTCTGGACCCCATTGCCTCTGAAAGCAGGCATCAGGGTCAAGAAATGGACAGAGTTCGATCCCAGAGACCCGGGATCGAGCCCCGCATTGGGCTCCCTGCTCAGCAGGAAGCCTGCTTCTCTCTCTCTCGCTACCCTGCTTGTGTTCCCTCTCTTGCTGTGTTTCTGTCAAACAAATAAATAAAATCTTAAAAAAAAAAAGAAAAGAAAAGAAAAAGAAATGGACAGAGTTCATTCTCTGCTTCCCTCGCCTTTGTGACCCAGGAACCTCCCATTGTCCTCCAGACATGGGTGGGGGGACTCCTCTCTAATGGGTAGAAGGAAGGAGGAAGGAGGGAAGGATCTCATGTCTCTGAGAAGTCGGGAAGCTTCTGAGCCCAGTGTCTCTGGGTTGACCTGCTCTCTCCTAGTTGTGGTTCTTTTTTTTTTTTTTTTTTTTTAAAGATTTTATTTATTTGACAGAGAGAAACACAGGGAGAGAGGGAACACAAGCAGGGGGAGTGAGAGAGGGAGAAGCAGGCCTCCTGCCAAGCAGGCAGCCCGATGTGGGGCTCCATCCCAGGTCTCCGGGATCATGACCTGAGCCAACTGAGCCACCCAGGCGCCCCCTGGTTGTGGTTCTTAACATCAGCTAAAGTCTCCGGTACTAGTTGGGATTTCTGGCCCGGGCCTCTGTCTCCATGCAGACAGCCAGCTTGGACCTGTGCTTTTTGCCTGCCCTCATATCCTGGGTCTGTGTCACTCTGTCTGTTGCTCAGATCAGCCTGCTACTGTGTCTTTCCCTTGAATGCAGGGTCAGTGTATTTATTTGTCTGTCAATCTGTCAGTCTTGCCCTGAGACCCTGGGTCAGTCTACCTGTCTGTCCCTTGGGTTAGGGGTCACGTTGTCTCTCAAATACTAAGTCCATCTGTTAGTCAGACCGACCCTAGGGTCCTTGGTCAGCCTGTCTATCTGTCTGTCTCTAGAATTCTGGGCATGCTATCGGTTCGTCTGTCTGTCTTTCAGTCTCTCGGCTGCTCAGTCCGTCTGGTGGTCTGCTGCTCATCTCGCGGCTCCGCACGACTGCCAGCTTTCCTGCCGTCCCACCCTGCCTGCCCCGCCTGCTCCTCCTCTCCCGACTCCGGGTCTCTTTCTGTCTGTCTGCGTCTCTCACATCCTCAGCTCCTCCATCTGTCGGTCTCGGCATCTCTGAGTGTGTGTTCTCGCCCCTTTCCACTCCCCCTCACGGCTCTGGGCCAAAAACACAGCAGCTTCCAGCGGCTCCCCCACTCGGGCTCCATCCAGGAACCACCCCCCTGCACGGCGAGCTCTCCCATCTCCCACACGGGCCAGGCCTGCAGGAAGGGAGCAGGTGGCATGGGGCAGGCAGAGCTGGTGGGAAGGAGCGGGAACCCCACATGAGCTGAGACCCTACCATTCTGTGGGTCTGTGGGGAAACAGTGTGCAGGTATGAATAACAATAATAGCTCTCATTTATTGAGCACCAACTGTATGCTAAGCCTTGTCATACGGATTGTCCATTCCTCACAACCAATCTTTGAGGTGGGCATTATTACCATCCTCATTTTACAGATGAAGAAACAGAGCCAGAAAGAGAGTGAGGCTTGTATGAAGTCCCACAGCAAGTTAGCACCAGACCTAGGACTCAGACTTGGTTCTCCATGGGCCCCTGCCTTGGAGAAGGTGGCTCGGTTCCCTGGAACGTGGGCGGTGCGCCAGGGAAGACCCCTGTTGGACAGGGATGGACCTGAAAGCTTTGCCTGGAATGGCACGGGTTCAGAGAAAATAGGAGGAAGGGTGACCTTAGTCACTGGAGTCAGGGGACCCAGGCTCAATCCCTCACTGGACTTTCTGCGGAAGTCCAAACCCTCTAGGGGCCTCTCTGCAAAACGAGCCCTAGTCACCAGATTCTTGCCCACCGAAAGGGATTTCCATCAGGCCCCTGGCCCCACCGGTCTAGTTCTGAGGACAGCAGATGTCCGGAACCCAAGTACTTCTCTCCACCAGGTGGCACCACTCTGGGGCTGGTCACTGAACTCTGAGCCGGCTGCCTCCCGCCTCGCTGGTCTCCTTCCTTCCTTGCTGGTCTCCTTCCTTCCTTGACCTCCTGGAGCTTATTCTTAACAGAGCCGTGTGAGGGACCTAGTAAAATCCTAGATCAGGCCGTGCCATGCCTTAGAGTAAAATCCTCACCCTGATCTTTGAGGCCTAGTGAGATCCATATGTGTCCCACCTCTCCGACTGCATCTCCCTCCTTTCCCCTCTCATGAGTCTCCAGCTGTTTCCTGAATACCCTAAACCCATTCCAGCCTCAGGGCCTCTGCCTAGAAGGAGCTTCACCAAAGAATTCTCATTCTTTTCATCACAGCTCAGTGTCACCTCCTCAGGGAGGCCTTCCCAGATCCCCCTCATCCTCCCCACTTCCAAAGCACTTCTACCTGTCCCTTTGGCCACTTTCTGTCCTATCACCCTGTTTTCTCAATTTGCACATATCATAACCTGAAATGGTCTAATATCTCACTTCTGTATTTGTCATCTGTCTCTCTGATGGTGTGGGGACCATGGTTGTTCTGTTTTCTGCTATGCCCCTAGGGCCTGGCATGGAGTTAATGTTCAATATTTATTTGTTTCTTGAATGAATGAATGTGTGAATGTACTTTATAAACTCCTTATAAACTCCCCAAGTAAAGGTGGTCAAGGGCAGAGGGAAAGGACCCAAGCTTGGGAGTCAGGGAGACCTGGATTCAGATTCCCGATCCATCATTTACTGTCTGTGTAGTCTTGGGCAATCTGCTTCCTACTCTGAACCCCTCAGCTCAATGTCCACTTTATTGGGGAGCTATGGAATCAGAAAGTAGTGATACACATAAGATTTCCAGCCCAGTGGTGGGCACTGGACTGGTGGGAGGCTTGACAGGCTGTCTGACTCAGGAAACCCAGCAGAAAGAGGAGGCCTTGTGACTTCTGGTTTAGTTCCTAGCAGACCTGAGGCCGGCGCCTAGGCTGGCTTTCCCAGGTGCTTGCAGAATCTGTCCCCAGGATGCAGAGGGTCAGAGAAGTCCCTTTGTGGGGAATCCTACGGTGGGGTCTTCTTGGGGGGTCTTTGTCCATCCCATGGAAACAACTGCCACTCATCCAAAGGCCTTCTGAATATACTTAGCTAAAATCCTCCCTGCAGTCCTGGGAGGTTTTGTGGGCATGATCCCCATTTTCCAGATGAGGAAACAGAGTCTCAGAGAAGAGGAGGCTTATTTGACATTGATTCACCCAGCATTTTAAAAAAACCTACAGTGTGCCAAGAACTGTGCTAAACTGCTAGTGGATACAATAGTGAGCAAGACAGACCCAGCCCCGCTGATGTTGCCCAAGTAGGCGACATGGACATCGTTTAAATCAGCACGCAAACTGGTAAGGACAAACGTTCCGTGGGTTCCAGACATGCTCCAAACAGGACTCTGGGCTCCAGCCCTGAGGAAGCCCGGGCCCCGCCCTGCTTGCAGATGCATGGCCGTCAGCAAACGCTTCTGCTGCAGGTGGGTACTGAGCTGTGATCTGAAGCAGGTTGGGGAATTAACTGGCTGAAGGAGGGAGGAAAGAGAATTTCTGGCAGAGGAACCACATGGGCAAAGGTCCTGAGTGGTCAGGAAGCAGTAAATGGTCAGAAAGTCTATAGCTCACTTTGTCAGTGAGAAAGTGAAGGGCAAAGGGGACCTTGGTGAAGCATTTGTCCTTTATCGTAAGAGTAAAGGGGAGCCATGGAGAGGATTTAAACAGGGGAGCGACGGTAGAGCTAGCTAGCACCTCTGCCTTTTAGAGGGAGTACCCTGTGGGCAATGGAGGGGGAAGAAGCGGGGGGGGGGGAAGGTGGGAGACCAGTTACAGGTGAGAGTTGAGTACATGCCCACAGAAGGGCATGGACTCCAGAAGCAAGCAACAGGCACCCAGAGAAGTGACTTGCCCAAGGTCAACATCCAAGAATCAGAGTTGCATTTCAAATCAGGAATGGTGACTCCCCCAATTCACCCCGGGAGCAGATCAAGCTGAGTCAGGCCCTGAGGACCCAATGCAGTCTGTGGGTCCTCTGGGAAAAACTGGACCCCCTCTCCTTAACTGTAATGGGGCCTAGAAAGCTCTTGTAGGGAATGGCCTGGAGGCTCCTTCCCATCTGTCTATCCCTCAATGCTGAGCACTCCTGGAAGGATGCAAACTGGGACCTTCCTGGGGTTGGCAGCCAGATGAGTCATAAATGTCAGAAAAGAATGTGATTTTACACGTTTGGCTCTGGTTTCGTGCAGTGCTGAGAGCTGGGCTGCTTCCCTCCTCCTTAGCAGCCCTCTACGAAGTCACGGCACCTCTTTTTTTTGCTGGGCTAAGGCCAAACATTTCCCTGCCACTAATTTTAGGCTCTGGCTGAAAAGCTGAGACCCTCTCCGCTCCCACCCACTGCCTCTAGCTCTTCTTTTCAGTTAGCAGGGAAGCAGGCAACCCCTCTCCAGCAAAGCATTTGGGACCAGGTTCCCACCTTTTTGTCCTTCACTGTATGAATGCAGCCAGATCTCTTCCTCTCTCTGGGTCTCACTTTCCCTACCTGTGAAACGGGTGCAGAGCAGAGACTAAAGCCCAGTACCCCATACTCTAGCCCAGGGCTCATTGCATCCTCCCCCTCCACTTCTCTCTTTTCCTGATATTCCTGGACAGAGTTGTCCCTGTTGTGGCAGGGCAGAAGCCGGTGGGGGAAGGGGTTGGGGTCCAGTCTCCTAGTGGCATCTGAAAGTACGTGGAGACCAAGGAAAGAAAAGTGCCACTTCTATCTGTCCCTGGCCTGTGAGCCCTTAGAAGGTAGAAAGGCCAAGCTGTTATTATGGGGTATTCTGGAGAAGGAGTTAAAGGTGCCTTGTCTAGAAAGCAGAGCAGCTTTAGCTGATTCCTGCCCCGGGAGAATGTGAGCCCAGTACGGATGGAATTTCAATTTTTTAGGAATAGATGGAAATGAGAATATTTGTGCAAAAAAAAAAATTTCCAATTTGGAAATGTTGGCAACTAATTTTTAAAAACACCAAATGAATTTTTATTTATTTTTATTATATTTTTAAGAGAGGGAGAGAGGATGAGGGAGGGGCAGAGAGAGAGGGAGAGAGAATCCGAAGCTGGTTCCATGCCCAGCACAGAGTCCGACTTAGGGCTCGAACTCACAACCCTGAGATCATGACCTGAGCTGAAATCAATGGTTGGATGCTTAACTGACTAAGCCATCCAGGTCCCCCTACCATATGAATTTTTAAGAAATTATTATTCCTTTTTTAACATGTGATAATGGTATTACATATTTTAGTTATACTTTTTTAAAGTATATTTTTTTATTTATTTTTAAAAAAGATTTTAATTATTTATTTGAGAGAGAGAGAGAAGGCATGAGCAGGGGGAAGGGCAGAGGGAGAAGGAGATTCCCTGTGAGTGGGGAGCCCAATGTGGAGCTCTATTTGGGACTCCAGGATCATGACCTGAGCCAAGGCAAATGCCCAACTGACTGAGCCACCCAGGCGCCCAAAAGTCTATCTTTTTAGAGATGTACTGAAATATTTACAGATACAGTGATACCATGTCTGAGATTTGCTTCAAAATAAGATGGAAGGGAAAGAAACCGGGTAGGGTCTAGATCTAGAGTCTCCAACATCTATGTGTCCTACACTAGCCACATATGGCTATTTAAATTTAAATTAATCAAAACTAAATACAATTTAAAATTCAGCTTCTCAGTCATAGTAGGCACACTTCAAATGCTCATGGTCATGCTTGGCTAGTGGCTACTGTATCCAACAGTGTAGGCAAAGAGCATTTCCATCGGGGCAGAAAGTTCTTTCGGACGCCCTGGCCTAGATAAAGCAAGGTTGGCCAGGAATGAATTGTTGAAGCAGGGCGGTGGCACAAGGGGAATCATTATCCTGTTCTTTCTACTTTTGCATATTTAAATTTTTTCTATAATAAAAGGTTCCATTAAATAGGGACAAAACACTGCGTGGGCCAATCGAACATATCCTCAGGTTGGATTTGCCAGCGGGGGTGGGGGTAGGGGTGGGGGGGATTTGCAACCAGTGGTATGACAGCTAAGCCTCATAAAGTCCCCATGTTCAATCCACAGAGTCTTAGAACAGGAAGGGGCTTTAGGGATCATCTAGTTTACACTCCAGACGAGGGCAGGAGGCGCTGCTACCACCTCCCTGCCAAAGTCAGCCACTCCTGTCCGCACACGTGTGGCCCCAGGGAGCTCACAGCCTGGGGAACTGCCCCCTCTGTTCCCGGACAGCCTGATTGTCTGGATGTCTTGCTCCTATTCAAACAGATCCTGCCTCCCTTGGACCCTGGGTTGTCATCAGTCCTCACACTATCTCTGGAGCCACAAGAAAAAAGTGTCCTTTCTTGAAAGACTGGATAAGGATTAGCAAACGTTAAGACCCCTGATGCCCCCTCGTCCTCTTCCCCCTATCTTGTGACTAAGTAAGTGGGGTGGGCTGCTACTTGGACCAATAAGAATAGTGATAACAGTAAATATGTTCTGAACATAGATATATGAACGTCTCGTGCATTCATCTTACCCCAGGACATGTTTACAAGAATCTTAAGAGGTGGATACCATCACCATTCTCATTTCACAGATGAGACTAGCGCTCTGGCTGCTGAAGCAACTCGCCCGGGGTCACACAATGAGGAAATCACGGAGCCATGAGCCCACCAACACCCCAAGCTCTCAGCTGCCCTGCCCTCATGTCTGAGTCCTACGGAGCTCAGCCAGTGTTCTCGAGCCTCTAATTAGACTTGACAGATGAGGTAACTGAACGCCAGGCAGCAAAGTGTCTTGCTCAAGATTCTGATTTCAAAGATCCCATTCAGTTCATATGAACATTTATTGAGCACTTACTGGATCTGTCTCTTGAGCCAGTCATTCGCACACCAGCATCCTCCTGGGAACCTAGCCCCAGGGATGTTCCGACCACATCTCATACAAATATAGATGCACTGCCCTTAGCCTGCTTCTGTCCTCTGCCAGTATGGAAGGCTGCAGAAAGAGGCCTAGCAGACCCCAGCCATGCCCACAACTGCACTGGGGGTCCCACACTGCCTAGCACCCTCCCATCAGCCACGAATACAAAGCCTGCTTCAGCAGACTCACGTTCTATGAATGGCTAAGGACCTCGGAAAGGCAACAGAGGCTCTGCTCTGGGCCAGTCACCATGGGGGCCAAGGAAAAGAATGGGCAAGGCCTCACCTCCCCAAAGGCTTGTAATCTGGTAGGAAACCCAGCTAGGTGGGCAGGTGATCACAACAGAATATGATCAGGACTGTGGAGCTGGAGAGGAATGAGTAATTATGCCCAGAGGGAAAGTCTGAGAGGAAGAACCTAGCATGTTAACAATGGAGACTTTATATTCGAATCAAAATTTTTTAAATATCTGCTTTTTTCCCTCTCCAAAGCAACACATGACTGATTGTGTTGTAAGAACACTCTTAAGTAGCAGAGAGCAGGATTGCTTGGTGGTCACACATGTGGGCTTGGGAGCCTGACGGCATCCCTTCATGCCCTGGCTTTGCTACTTACTGACTGGGACGCTGTTCCCTCTTTATGCCGTGTATTTCCACATCTGTAGTATGGGCCAATAATTCTAGCTCATACTAGTTGAACACTTACCCTAAGTCCTGGGTAAAGCATGCTCCTTTTATTTATCAATAAGCATTCACTATGGCTCCCTGTGTACCATGGGGCATTATCATCCCATCTCACAGATGAGGAAACTGAGAGGCTAAGTGATTTGCCCAAGGTCCTACAGCTCACACGTGGCAGAGGAAGTGTCTGAGCACCACAGTCCTTGTTCTTTATTTATTTTAGGTAACTAAAATTTCAGTAATATCTGGCTTTCTAAAAGCAGGTGAGTGTATATATGTATTTATTGGTTAATTAAGAACCAAAGGAAATTTAAGCAATACAAGAAATATCTAATTAGTAAGTGAAACTCTCCCATAACCCCACCTCTGTGTCCCCCAAGATATTGAAGGGAGAGGGGTCTTCTTTGCACTTTTCTGTGCCACATGAGGTTGCAAAAAGAGCCTGTACTTCCTTAATAAACAGACAACCAAACAATTTGCTCTTTAGATTGCAAACAACAAATTGGGGCATCTGGGTGGCTCAGTCGTTAAGCATCTGCTTTCGGCTTGGGTCAGGATCCCAGGGTCCTGGGATGGAGTCCCGCGTCAGGCTCCCTGCTCAGCAAGGAGTCTGCTGCTCCCTCTGCCCCTCCCCACTGTTTGTGCTCTCTCTCTAAAATAAATAAATAAAATCTTCAACAACAATAACAACAACAACAATAACAATAACTTGCCTAACTGAGGGAGTGGGAGGTGGGGTCTGAGGGTTGAGGACAAGATGGATTTGCTCAGGGAAACCGAACAGGCAGCATCAGAGTTTGGCTTTGAAGGATGTGCAGAATTTCACTGGGAGGAGAGTGGGACAGGGTGTTGCTAGAAAGACCACAGGCAGCTGCTCAGAGGCATGAAGGGAAAAAGTGTGTGGCTTGCTTTTTAGGGGACCAGAGCAGTGACGAGACAAAAGGGCAAGAGGCAAAGGGCTCTGATGCCAAGCTAAAGCATCTGGACCTGCTCGAGGAGCAGAGGGGAGTCCAGGCAGGCCCTCTGGCTCTGGAGTGGTGGCAAGTTCAGATCTAACATTCGAAATATCCTTCCGGCTGCAGGTAGAGGCGG
>PITA01001196.1:0-63521 GCA_004023965.1 Spilogale gracilis | reverse complement strand
CCCCACAGGGCTTCTCCTGTGTGGTCTTTATAGATCAAACAGGGGACGCTGGGCCCAACTGCCGCCGCTGTGTCTGTCAGGAGCAGCTCTAATGGCCTGTTGCAGCTGGATGGGCAGGGAGAAGAGGATGGGGGAGGGGAGACCTCCTCCTGGAGAGGGGTCTCCCAGGAGGTGGGTGGCAAGGCTGGCCTGGAACAACCCTGCAAAGTCAGAACAGGGAGGAACCTTGTGGATGATCATCGAGTTGGGGTGGGGGCGGGGTTGTAAACATGTTTCAGCTGTGGTAGTCAAAACAAAATCCTAGATAGGTAACCAAAATATCAGAAAAGAGAAACTCAGATTTCAGGTTGAACTGATGGTGTGCCCCTACATTATTTAATTTAACTACCCTCTCAAGCTATATGGGTGCCAAAGATAGGACTTGGGCTTGGGAGGTGGAGAAATCTGGGTCTATTATTCACCACCATTATTAGAAATTTTTTTGTAGAAGTGCCTGGGTGGTTCAGTTGTTAGGCATCTGCCTTCGGCTCAGGTCATGATCCCGGAGTCCTGGGATCGAGCCCCACATCAGGCTCCCTGCTCAGTCAGAAGCCTGCTTCTATTCCCTCTCTAGCTGTGTTCTCTCTGTCGAATAAATAAAATAAAAAAGAAAGTCTTTTGCAGATGAGAAAACCAAGGCACAGACAAGTTATGCTATTTGCCCCCTCATAGAAAGTGGCAGGCATAGGATATATATGGCTGATTCCAAAGTGTGAGTTCTTAATCATTAACATTCTGGCCCCAGTGGGGAAAATGACAAAAGAGGGACGGATAGCCTGTCTACTGTGCCTGGAACAGACCCCCCACCCCTGTGGTTACACCCTGGTCCAGCCTCCATCTTCCCTCACCCGGATCACGGAGCAGCGTCCTCTGGGGTCTCCAGGCTTACCCTGGCCTCCCGCCGCTCTATTTTCCAGCAACCACAATACACATTGTAAAACAGAAGTCAAGACTCTCTTCCTCCCCTGCTCAAATTCTCTGGGGCTCCCACTTCATTTGACGGAAAGGCCTAGTCCTCCCGTGCCCTATGAAGTCCTGCATGGCCCAGCCCCAGCCAGACTCTCCACCATCACCTCCGTCCACTGTCCCCAGACTCTCTGCTTCAGCCACACCGGCTTTCTCCTTGCTCTTCTTTTTCTCTCTGCCTTGGATATCCTTCCCAGGGCCTCCACGCAGCTCACCCTCACCTCATTCAGTCCTCTGTCCATATGCCACCTCCTAGCAGGGGCCTGCCTGGACCACCTTCCCTCAAAGAGGCACAGCCTCCTCCCTGGGACTCCGTAGCCCCCTGTGCTGCCTCACTTTTTCCATAGCACTTACCAGTTGACACATCAGATTTCATATTATGTTTACAGTATATATTATATTCGATTTTACTTGTTATTGGTTTCCCCCATGAGGCTATTGATCTCCATGAGAGCAGGGACTTTGTCTTATCCACCACTCTACTCCCAGCATGTAGCACAGTGCCTGGTATACAGCAGGTGCTCCATAGATGTGTGGAATGAACGACTACAGATTAAATGAACAGGGACCTTCCAGGCCCTCTTGCCCTCCTGCCCCCTCCTTGGTCATCTTCCACAGGGATCAAAGACCAGGCTGACGGCATTACGCACCTTCAAGGGTCCTGAATACTTAACAATGGGACTAACCCTTTGCTCAATCCTCAGTACACATGACCAGATGAAACCTAGAAACAACCCAAGAGTTGGTACTATGATGGCCCCTAGATGATAAGGGTGCAACTGAGGCACCAATAGATTATATAGCTTGTCACCATCACATATAGAAAGTGAATGGATGACATTTGAATCCAGAGTCTGTACTCTTAACCACTAAGCCAAGAATATAGCTTCCCAGAGAGAAGACCCAGAAGCTGACTTTCACACCCAGTTGGTCACTAATCCATTTCAGGACTTCTCTTAAGTGTAGGTTTGTGAGGAGGCAGAGGGAGCAATGCTGGGACACAGAGGGAGTATTTAGATGTAAGACCTTCCCTCTAAAGGCCTGCCTGCCTTCCTCCGTCCCTCCCTCTGCATTTTGGGTCCCCAGATCCTGACAGCCTCAGAGGAATCCTATGCCAGATCATCTCCCACTAATTGGCTTAGCAAACTATGCTTATCTGGGCAAAGCTTGGACCCAGTGAGTTCAAGATTAGGGAAAGCAGGATTCATGGTTTACCGCTCTGCTGCCCACAGGGTCAGAGAAGACAGGGTTAGGATTTTAATTGGCTTAACAACCCTTACTGGCTTAACAGCCCTGGGGGTTGGGGAGGTGGGGAGGAATGAAAATACAGGTTTCTGTCCAGCTCAGAGCCAGCTTATGTCGCACCGAAGGATCTGTGGCTGGTTTTCTCAGAGAGCCATCTATCTTTGTGTGGGGTCACTGCTCCGGGATCCTCCCATGCAGCAGGTGTAGGGGTGCCAGAGATAGGACTTGGCCTTCCCTTCCCCCACTTCCTCAGTGGATGACCTTGGATAAGTTACTTGACTTCTCTGAGCCTCATTTTCTTGTCTGATTGGGTATATCAATTGCCACCAGAGGGGAGGTTTCAGGGTAAAACGAGATCCAGTGTCTGAAGCACATCATAGGGGGCCTGTTGGGTACAAAGCGTTCGTGAATTCTTTCCCCTCCTCTGCCTCCTCAGAGCCCCATTTTGTGTTTAAAATAATAATAACATCCATTCCACAGGGTTGTTTGGGGGCAGAATCCAGCCTTATCATTTGAACCCATGAGCCATCACAGGTCTGTGTTACCTGGCTCCTCACAGTACTCGGACTTCTGATTCGGCATTGTATAAGCTTGAGTTGCAAGCAATTTCTATACTTCAAATTATTTTATTCGGAATTGAGGGTGTGGGACCAGAAGGTGGACTGGGGCGGTCTCCCAGCCTGGATCCTGTAGGGCTCAGACACACCTTTCCTTCCTCATTACTCCGGGTTCTACCACTCAGAACATCTGCACCAAGGCCTGCCAAACAGTGAGCATATTCATTGTGGGAACATTTCACGTGGTAAGCAAACATATGCCAGACTGCTTAATTTCTAGGAATGCCAGCCCCAGTGGCTTCTCTCTATCTCATCTGGGTTTTCCTCCATTAGCCAGACCCTCAGCCATTTTAGAATCCAGAGCTTTGGGCACTGGGGTCTAGAGGCTTTAGCTCTGATAACCAGTCCCAGAGTCAGAATTCCAGAAAGAGAAGGTTCCTAGAGTCATCAGATCTGATAGTCTCTTTTCACATACGGAGAAATTGATGGGGAGAGTCTCACCCAAGGTCACCTAGCAAGCTAGTTACAAACCCTGGTGGAGCCATGGGTTTCCTGATCTACACCCCCGGTTAAGCACGATCCCCACAATACATACTTTCTTCCCATCCTCGCCCACAACATTCAAATCCCTCCCCCTCTTTCACATTCTTATCTCAGTGCAGCAGAAGGCCTGACTTCCTATCTCCTGGAATCTTGGAATCTGAGACTCATAATTCTTTGAGCTTGGGGGATACTTCAGTGGCAGACTGCAGGGTGGATAAATTGAACTTGAGTTTTGAAGGCAGAGAATCCTGAGTCCCAGCTCTTCTACTCCTTAGCTGTGTGACCTTGGGCAAGGGTGCCCCCTTTCTGAGTCTCCATTCTCTTCCCCAGGAAGGACAATACCAACACATCCCAGGAGTATTAGGAGGGACAGGTCAAAAAAAAAAAAAAAAAAAAAAAAAAAAAAAAAAAAAAAAAAAAAAAACAGGTTAAAAAAAAAAAAGCAACCAATAGGCTTGGCACAATAGGCTTGCCTAAAAAAATAATTGTTAAAGAACTATAAATTAAGGCTCTCATACTCCTAATGCCTAAGTGAAATGGTCCAGATGTGATCAAAGGGAATGAAACTGGACACACTGAAGCAAATACACCTGTCTAAATTGCTACAGGCCAGATACTACTATATTCCTTTTTTTCCCAAGAGAAGCTAAAACTCTAGATTTTTGAAATACCATACAAGCCAAACAAGACACTTCTCTATGCCATATTCAACCCAAGGGCCATTAGTTTGTTATCCCTACAAAATCATCTTATCCCAACCCTCACTTTATAAATACTTTTATCTGAGAAACCATGGTGCTCCAGGGACCCTCAGCCATCTCCAGCCACTCCCTTGAGACCTCCACCCCTACCCCCATGGTCATTTTTTGCCCCGTTTGAGGGAAACTCGGTTTATGTTTAAGAAAGAACTATTTGTTTCTTATAAATAGATTCTGAACAAGGAGAGGAGCAGGGTTGAGGTAGCCACTGAGTTGAGGGGCAGCTGGCCCACTTTAGGCTAAAGGGAAAGGGGGATGAAGCTTTGGCTACCAAGAATAGGAAGTTACCATTTCAGAATCTAAAAATATCTATCACCATCTGTCCACTCGGGCACAGAATGATAAATGCAGATTAGTTCCTGGATGTAGACATGAATATTTTTATGTGTCAGGCTAATAATAATAACACCACCTTGTGTGGAAAGAGCTCCTCCTCCATTTCCCCCAGGGCAAGCTAAATGAAATATACACATCATCTCAGCAAGCCATGGATGGGGAAATCAAGGCAGAGAGAAACTCAGCAACACAACAAGGGTGACACAGCAAGTGAGCAGCTGGGACAAACCCTGGGAGTCCTGTTTCCAACCCTCAGCCCAGTACGGAATCTTCTGAGTTAGGCAGAATGTGTTAACAAGTAGCAGAATAAATATAACAACAGCAGTAATCACACTTTACATCTCTATAGTGACTTTGACTTTTTCTATGCTTTCCCCACATCTGTGATCATGATAATCTATTACATTTTTAAAATACCTTACAGTCTGCAAGGTCTTCACACAGACCTCCTCTCACCTGACCATCCCAATAGGTAAGAAAAGGTGATGGTAGACCAGCGAGATGACATAAGGAGGGATTCTCCCTCATTTCACAGGTGAGGAAACTAAGGCTTGGAGGGTGGTTTATCTAAGATCACATAGTGGCAAGTTCATTCTCAGTACGCAGGAGAGCCCAAGCTACCAGAGCAATTCTGATTCAAGGGGAGCCCTAGGTTCAGAATCTGCCCCCGCCCCTCCAATTAGCTCAGCTCAGAGGACAGACTGGAATTGAATTGGGCTGCTTGTACAAAGCCTCAGTTTTGTTTTACTGCCCTGGGATTAAAGGACAGCTAGTGGCCATCTAATCGCAGACTGAAGATTGCAAATCTCCTTGGCCCTGTTGGGGTAGGGGAGAGAGTAGGGGAATCCTAGGAAACAGAAGAAGCCAAACAGCTTCTCAGCAGGATACACCGTTAACCAGAAGTCCAAAAAGTTTGGGCGGGATATTCATTTAGCTACTTCAAATTCTGTTTCTCCTGGAAGGTTGGGAGTGGACAGCAATTCTAAACAGAATCCTTTGAGAGCAAGGAAGGACTTCTGAGATGTTTCCTAAGCTGAGGCTTGGCACTCAGGCAGAGGAGTAGGTCAAGGCTGGAGGGAGCCCTGGGGTCCTGTTCCAAGCTTCACACATCCCCTTCAGTCCCAGGCCCTCCTCATTCACACCCCTGAGGATCACTTTCTCTCTTCTTGCCCCATCCCTTCCTCCCTCAACGTCCAGATAAGAAAGGATGGCACTGGGGTTGGTCAGAGTTTGAGGGCACAGGTCAGAGAGAAGCTGGCAGAGAAGAATTCAGAGCTGCAATAGGGTGGGGCGGGGAGGAGGTCGGGACGCAAGGGGGGCCTAGAGAGGTCAGAGTAGGGCTGGGGCGGCAGGTAGCCCCTCGCCACCCCCACTCCTGGAGCTCAGCTCCCTTCACCTGCGCTTTTCCTACCTCCAGACCTGGCCGAGCTGCAGGAGGTGGACGAGGGTCTGCAGCAACCAGACGCAGAGGCGGCAGCAGCGGCGGCGGTAGGCGCTGGCCGAGGAGGGCGCGGGCCCGGGACCCAGCTGGGGGCTGCCTTCTTTGGTCCGGAAGGCGGCGGCGCTGTCCTTGGTGCTGATGGTGGACCCGCCGGCCCCGCTGTCCTTGGTGCTGACGGCGGGTCCCGGGGCACCCGCGGGTTCCGAGTAATCGTAGACGAACCAGCGGAAGCTGAGCAGCTGCACAACCAGCGAGGGCAGGAGCACGAATAGCAACGTGAGGCCGAAGTAGGTGGGCTGACCCTGCAGGTAGTAGGAGGCCGCCAGCCACAGGTCCGTGGCGCCGTCGGAGAAGAACACGAGCAGCGCGCACAGCACCCAGCAGCAGTCCCGCAGCTCGTAGCGCGGCCCCGAGCCCCCCGCCTCGGTCACTCCGGGGTCCCCGGCCGCCGCTGCCGCCGCCTCCCCGCGCCCGCCCACACCACTCCGGGCTCCTCCGGCCGCCCCCTCCGGCCCCGGGCCGGCCGCGGCCGCCGCTCCATCCGACTTCGCGGCCATGTTGGCGGAGCAGGAGGCGGGGAGCGACTTCCGGGCGGCGGAGGGGGTGGGGTGCGGAGTGGGGAGGACTCTGTGCGGGAGGCTCCCGCCTCCTCCTCTTCCTCCTCTCCTCTTCTTCTTCCTCCCCTCTACTTCAATTATTCATTCCCCTCGGCGCCGCCCCCGTCCCTCCCCCACCCCGCTGGGGCTGCGGCCGGATGGGGGCAGCTCCCCAGGGAAGGGAGACGGGGAGGGGAGGGAAGAGCATCCCAGGTCACCCTCTCCTTCCTTCCTCAGAGGCGTGGGGCGCCAGCCACAGCTTTCTGCCTCTCATTCCCACCCCCACTGCACTTCTTTATTTCCTCTTTTCTTCACCGCACCCCCCCATCCTCTCCTCTTCCATTTATCTCCTCTGTTTACCTCCAATGGCCTAGGTCTTAGGAGGGTAGGGGATAGGGGACTTGGAAGCAAAGGTCTACCTAGGCTGGCACCTCAATAACTCTTTAGCAATCACTAAAGGTTGCTTTAGATGCTAACAAGCCAGTTCCTAGTTTCCAGAGTGTTCGCATATTGTTCCATCCCCGTCTTTGATCTTGAAGAGTCCCTTTTCCTATTGTCTTTTTCTTATTGGTTTGAATGAGAAAACTGCGGCTCTGAGAGTTGCTGTCTCTTCCTCCCCACTCCCCTTTCTCTCCCTCAGAGACTGCTTTCGTCTGGCTACAGCCCTAGTAGAGTTGGGCAGGGAAGGGGCAACATCTGAGGGAGCACCAGGTAGAGGGAAGAGCAAGCGCAAAGACCAGTAGGCCTGAGATTTAAGGGCACGTTTTCAAGGAATTCTGGACCACAGATCCAGGTAGGTGGAAAGCTGGGAAAGACGGGCCTGGAGAGTACTGAGGGATGAGATCCTAAATGTCCAGAAGATGTATTTTACCCAGGAAGCAATGGGAAACCACTGCAGAACTTGAGCAGGAGACAGATGTGATCAAGTCTAGATTTGGAAAGAAACCACTCTGCAGCCAGAGGAGAGAATTGCTCACTAAGAAATAGTTTGAGGGTGGAGAAGCCATAGAAAGAATATAACAGTAATTTAGGAGAGGAGGTAGAGTTGCTTATAAATCCTGGATACCCCAGCTTACCCCAACTCCTTTGCTCAGATTGGATGTATCAGGGCATTTCTGTACAAACACTCATATAGAAGTTTCTCTTTGCCTAGTTCCCTGGAATCATTATACAATTACTAACTCACTTTATCCTCCCAATTTAGGATGTAGTTTATGTTTTTTTCCTCCCATTTTACCGATGAAGAAATTGAGTCACAGAGAAGTTAATTCATTTGTTTGGAGACACACAGTTACTGAGTGCTTGAGCCAAATTCAAGCCATCATGTGGCCCTAGAGTAGGCTTTGCTATCTCACAAAGGGAGGAGAATTTGGTGAGAAGGGGAAGAAGGGGGCGGGGGAGGCTTGAGGACCACCCTGCTTCAGAGTAGCTGGGAAGGGAAGATGAAGGGTGACAGCTGCCCTGGGTCATTAAGGAGCAGCCATCTGCAATCCTGCAGCCCAGCATCCCTTTCCTGTTCAGGGACTGTTTTGGGCCCGACAATGCTCAGGAGGTTGGAGAGCCAGCTGTGGCCCAAGGCTGAAAACAGTGTAGGAAGAGTTAGGGATTAAGGGAGTTTTCTAGGTTGGATTCAAAGCTACACAGGCATGTGTAGACTAGTGGGGGTTTTTGCAGGTTGGGCTAGAGGGAAGTCTGAATCCCAATGTGACTTAGTCAGCAAGAGTATCTTTTCCCTTTTTTTTTTTTTTCTGTTCTACAGTCCTAAGCAGGGAGACTCATGGAGTGCACAGAGTCCTGGGTAGAAGGAAGTTCTGCCCTTGGACCCCCTAATGGCCCTGGGCCCATTCTGTACATGTCTGGATCTCTGCTTTCACACAGGTGCCTGGATGGGGTCTGATGGTGATCTGGGCCTCACCCCAGTGGAGACAGCTCCTCTACCTCCCATGCCTATCCACATCCTAGGATCAGCCTGTCCAAACAGGCAATAGATGACATGCTTTTACTCTGAGACTCTAGAACAAGGAAGTCTGGATTCAAAACCACTCACCTCTTCCTGACTCCATGACCTTGGACAGTCACTCAGTTTCTCTTAGCTTCAGGGAAAAAAGCAAAATGGGGAAAGGTAACCAGTGCTTTCCTCTTGGGGTTGGGGAGAGGATCATTAATGCTAATTACTAGTTAGGATGATGCCTTCTACTGAAAGCCCTCCTGGATCTCCCACCCAACTGTGCCCTGCTTCTTATCCCTCAGAGAAAGCTCCTTGACACTCCCCTGTTACGAGCTTCCATGACATTTTAGTCTTTTCTTTCTTAACATCAGTACACTGGCAATTTATCTTTTTATGTGTGCCTGTTTGGAATTGCCTGGGAGGTCCATAAGAGTTGGGACAATTCATCTGTTTTCTTTGCCAACCAATTGCTGAGTGCCCAGTGTTGTGCCTGGTACCTAATAGACATTTTATAAACATCACTGAATGAATTAGTGAGTGATCAACTCTATGAAATAGTTTCCATTGTTCTCCCCAGTTTATAAACTGGGTAACTGACCCAGACAAGAGCAGTGACTCAAGGAACTACCAAGCCCTTCTGTGTGTCACGAATTGTGCTAAGAACTTTCAGGTATAACCCTATGTTATTTTCAAACCATCCCCCCTCTTTTTTTTTGCACTAGGAAACTGAGACCCAAGCAGGTGCTGTCACTTGCCCAAAGCCATAAGTTAGGAAATAGCAGAGTTGGCTTTTAAGACCTTTACTTTAGGCAACTGGAATGGTGACAGAAGAAGGATTTGATGGCTGTCTGAAGTGTGGACCAGGTGGGAATGACCCACCTATCAGTGGTACTGTGGCCGGGGAGGGGAAGGACCTGATCTAAATGGTTTAGACTGGTGTGTTCTGAGTGACCTGAGATCAAAGGTCAGGGATTCAGACTTGGACCAATAAAGGAGGACAGGAATGGTGTTTTAGTGGAAGCTGTGTGTGGGGTGGGGCTCAGAAAAACTTGAGCAAAGGCAATGGGACTGAGTCAGGCTCACTTAAAGGCTGAAAAGAGGCTAGGTGTGGCTGGTGTGGAAGGAGAAGGTAGACCACAGCAATTTAGATCTGGACAGGCCCTGAGATCTTATCCAGTGCCCCAAGCCCCTCTCGCATTTTACAGATGAGAACACTGAGGCCCGGAGAGAAGTCTTACTTCTAGCAAGCAGCAGAAACCAATCTGCGAGTCTTTTCCTTTGTCCTCAAGGGCATAGTCTCTGAGTTTGTTGGGAGCCTTGGGAATCACTCTTGTGAACTGTCTTTATCATAGCTGCAAATCCAATCCATGCCTACTGCACCCTGTACTTGGACCACTTTCTAATAATATTCCTTTAGATCTTGTCTAAACTACATACAAGATAATTGGCACAGCATTGTTTATAACTGCAAATATTGGAAATGACCCAAATGCCCATTGGTAGGAGACCAACTAAATAAATCATAGACTTTTTGACAACAGAATGGCATGTGGCAGTAAGGGAGGTGATGGAGCTCTCTCTCTCTCCTAATACAGAGAGGCCTCCATGGGGACAAGCAAGAATAGAACGGGAGTGGGGTGGGGAGTGAAGCTAGGTGAAAGGGAGGATAATAATCTGTCTTTGTATTTGTTGGATATGTGCAAAGAAACTTTGGAAGTCTACTTAAGAAAATGAGATTACCAAAGAAGGCAGTGGGCAGAAGGGGAACAGGATGGGAGAGGGAGACTTCATTACATGCCTATTTATAATTTTGGGGGGATCATGTGAATGTATTTACCGATTAATAAAATAAAATAATAATGAGGACAGCTGCTACTCACCTAAGACCGAATGCTGTCATATGGGAATAAGCGGTCAGTATGGTCAGATTTTCTAATTACTCAAGAGAAGCCAGAAATCTGGATTTTATTGGACAATCTCTTGATTTTTCAATGTTGGCTCCATTTTTGCTCAGACATTTTTCAGGCCAAGTAAATAGGTCAGTGGGTCAGACACAGCCTGAGGGCCACCAGTTTCAGCCTCTAATGGCTTCCTGCTCCCTGGGCTGGAGTTCTCAAACACCCCAGGGCCCCATCCGCATGTGGGCAGTGGAAGAGAGAAAAGGGCCTTGTCCTGCCCCCTCTCCTGGCACCCTCAAGCCCTTGCCTCTTGGGGTGGTGACATTTGGGGCTTTTAACTCAAGATCTGGAAGGCAGAGAGGGGTTATGAACTCTCAGATAATTCCCTCCCCTGGGGCCCTGCAGGCTTCGAGGCCCAGCTGCCTCCTGCTGCCCACCCATCTGTCCCTGGGAGGTGGGGACTAGAGTGAGGTTGGCAGTGATGGGGGTGGACAGGGGTCCCTGCTCAGAGCCTCGGATCACTAGACTCTGTCCAGACTCAGAATCCAAAAGGAAAAATCTAGACACTGTGAGGAAAGGAAAACAGTCTTGGTGGCACCTACTTGGTATATAGTGATATAATTCAACAAATTACAGGATGCCAGAACTGGAAAGGCCCTAGGGGACCATGTCATCCAACCCCTTCATTGCACAGACCAAGAGACTGATCTCTGCTCCCCATCCCTATCCCAGGCCGTGGTCTTGTCATCGCTCTCCTGGACAGCTGGACTGCACCAGCGTCCTCACTGGGCTCCCGCAGCAGCCCCTCTTTCACCCCTAATGTTCAGTATCCACCCTTACTCAGAGGAGTTTTTTTTTTTTTTTTAAAGAAATCTGATCAAGTTCCCTGTCTGCTCAAAATCTTCTGACTACTTCCTACCCCACTTTGAGCCAAAGTCTTCAGCGCGGCCTGCAGTCTCCTGCTCTCCTCTCTAACCTCACCTCCCCCTATATTTTCCTCCTTCATTCTGTTCCAGCCACTGGCTCTTTGCTACTCTCTTACCATGCCAACCTAATCCCTCCTGCCTGGCTTTGTTCCCACAATTCCCCCAATTATTCACAAGGCTCCACTTTTCTCTTTTCTAAAATGTTGCCTCTTCAGAGGAGTTTTCCTTATAACTTCCCCCTAATGCTCTATCCCCTCACCTGCCATGCTTTGTTTTTTTGTTTTTTTGTTTTTTTGTTTTAAGATTTTATTTCTTTGACAGAGAGAAACACAGCTATAGAGGGAACACAAGCAGGGGGAGTGAGGGAGGGAGAAGCAGGCTTCCCACCGAACAGGGAGCCTGATGCGAGCCTCGGCGCCAGGACTCAAGGATCACAACCCGAGCAGAATGCAGCTGCTTAACCACTGACCCACCCAGGCACCCCTCACCTGCCTTATTTTTATTCACAACATTTATCACTGTATGATGTTATAATGTGTATTTATTTGTTTCTTGTCTAGGGTATGAGATCTGTGAAGGCAGCATTCATGTCATTCACCACTCTGTCCTGCACACTTAGAGCAACATGGCATGTACCTGTGTAGGGATCCCGAGCCAGCTGTGACGTGAAAGGACACAGGTCCTTCATTGAAGTGTCAGCCAGTCCTGAGTCTGTCCGTACCTGCTCAGGTGACCTTGAGCGAGTCACCTCCCTTATGTTCTCTGGGCCTCAGTTTCCTCATCTCTAAAACCAGTCACTAAGACACCTTCAATGCAACCATCCTGGAAGTTCTTCTCTGTTCTGATGTCACTTTCTTCCTGATAGAATCTGAAAGTCCTTTAAACAAACAAAATTGTGTTTATTTATTTACTTATTGAGTAGTTAACACAGTCACATGGCTCAAAGTCCAGAGGTGCAAAAGGACCCATTTGTCTGTCCTACCTTGTCCTTCAGCCATCAGTTCCCCTTTCCGGAGCCAATCAATGACAAAGTTTCTCTCCCCCTTCTCTCATCTATTTATCTCTAAACCCTATTCTACCATTTTGAAACACACAGCATAACTATACGTAGTTCTGTCCTTTGTCTTTTGTTCACGGAATACTACTTTGGGAGCTTGCTTTGTGTCAGTGAAGAGAAAGTGCCCTTGCTTTTTTCGTCGCTTCACAGCATTCCCTTGCATGGATGGTCCATACTCTGCTTCAACAACCCCCTAAATAAGGGGCAGTTAGGTTGTCTCTAACCTGTTACAACAATCTGTTAGTGAATAACTTTGTGGACACACCATTTGGGATATCTGTAGATGAAATCCATTTGCTGATGGAACATTATGTATGTTTATAATTTAGATAGATGCCTCTATAGAGACTGTACCAATGTGCCCCACACATACAGGCATTGAGTAAAGGTGCTTCTAAAAGGACTTTTAAAATGAACTGTAATATGGCCTCAAGTCTCCTTGCAAATGGGGAGATCATGCCACCTTGCTAAGTCTGGTTCCTCTTCAAAAAAGTATCCTACTTCATGATGTGTGGTAGCGAGGATCAAATGAGATAGTGTGGGGAAAGAGCTCAGCACATTTGTTGACACACTTCAGGGCCTCTATAAAGCTTAGTCATTCCTCCTCTGCTTAATGTTATTATCTGTCCCCACACTATGGGTTCTGTGGGAACGAGGATCTTATCTTTCTTGCTCACTGCTATAGCAGAGCTCCAGGCAAATGCAGGTGTCTAATAATTAGTTACTGAGTGAATGAGTCCACTTCTCAATGTTGCTTTGCCCACCAGGCCCTCCGTTGTGACCTCGCTCCTGCCTACCCATTCAACTTCCTCTCCTATCATTCTTTCCCCTTCTCCTTGGGCTCCAGCCTAACTGGCTTTCTCTAGGTTCCCCCCTGCCACAGTGCCTTTGCACGTGCTGTTCCCCTGACCAGAAATAATTTCTCAACCTCACCTTCATACATAACCTCTCCATTTGCTTATTTTTACTCATCCTTAGATCTCGGGTCAAAGTTCACTTTTTAAAGAAAGCTTCCTTTACTCCACTCCCTGATTTAGGTTAGGTTAAGATATATAATCTTATTGGACTCTGAGCTTTTCATCTGAACCTTATTGCAGTTAGGAATAGTGCATGCACAATGTCAATCTTATCCTTGTGACTGAAAGCCTACAAGACTCAGGACTAAGCCTGTCTATTTCCCAGTGGGCCCCCATGGCCTGGCACAGGCTAGACACTCAATAACCGCTGCCTTGAGTGAATGAGTAAATGCCAACATTATACAGGGAAGTCTTGACTCTGTGTTTCACCCTCTTTCCAATGGAATGAGCAACTCCTGAAAGGTTCTGGTTGGTGAAGAAGAGGAGAGAGGAGAGGGAGACAGACTGGACCCTTAATTTCCTCCAACACATGATTAGGTCATGGGCACACTCAGTCGCTCAGTAGACCTCTCCTGCAGGTTCTGGGGACCCGAGGGGAAACCCATGGAGCTCCTATCCCCAGCGGGCTCCAAGATCAGTGAGAAAGCCAAAACAGTGGCAAAAAAAATAGGTAGCCCAAAACAGGAAAGTGACTGATGTCAAAAGAAAAGAAGGACCAAATTCCCTATGGAAGACCTGAGGGAGAATGAGCTTCCTGGGGAATTAGGGGTGTTGGGGGAGGGTGTCTTCTTAGAAGGAGAGATCTTAAGGGAAGGGCAATCACTCAACAAGTGGAGAAAGAAAGCGAAGGATATTTCAGGCAGAGAGCACAGCCTAAGCAAAGGCAAAGAGGTGAGAACCTTGGGGCATTTTGGAGGACTAGGGTTCAAGAATTGTGGAGGAAGGGCGCCTGGGTGGCTCAGTGGGTTAAAGCCTCTACCTTTGGCTCAGGTCATGCTCCCAGGGTTCTGGGATCGAGGCCCACATCGGGCTCTCTGTTCAGCAGGGAGCCTGCTTCCCCCTTTCTCTCTGCCTGCCTCTCTGCCTACTTGTGATCTCTCCCTGTGTCAAACAAATAAATAAAAAATCTTAAAAAAAAATAATTGTGGAGGAAGATGAGGCTAAAAAGAAGTTGAGCTCACAGACAAGCGACAGGAGACTTGGCCCTGAAGGGTCATTGCAGCACTTCTAATAAGACAGAAAACAACTTAAATGCCTCCTATGAGAGAATTGTTTAGTACATATGATGCTTACCACCACACTGACGAGCCAGAGACGAGTGGCTAATGCATAATGTCAGTGAGGACGTGTATCACCAGTTGAGGTGTAAATGATTGCAGCCATTCTGGAGAGGAGGACGGTAGTATTTAGGGAAAAGAAGCATATTCATGCCTTATGATAAGGCAATAGCACACTAGGGCAATCAGAGATCTCTGTGGATCTGTGTGGATTGATGGAGAGAGAAAAAGGGAACTCAAGCATCCACAACCAAGGGAAAGGACAAGTGAAATGTGAAGGAAAAGCAACTTGGGTTCTCTGGAGCTTCCAGAAAAAACTAGAGATACACAGAGTAGATGGATAGAGCTGAAAATATCAGATGAGAAAAAATAAAGGAGGAGGACATGAACATGAGTTGTATCACAATAATATTTATCTGGATTTAAAACACATATCCATTTATCAGTATCTATTAAACTGGCCACATCTAACAACTCCACTCCTGGGTATACACACAACAGCAGTGCGTGCATACGTATGTTTATCCAAAGACACACCACTGTTCTTACCTGCACTTTGTAACAGCCCCACCTGGAAACCACCATAGGTCACCCAGGGCAGCAGAATGGCTTAACTGTGGTATAATTCAACCAGTGGAATATGTTACAGCATTGAAAGTAAGTCATCTATCTACACCTACACACAATAATAGAGATAAATCTCATGAGCAAAATGTTGAGCAAAAGAAGTCAGACACAAAAGAACATACACTGTGTGATTCTATTTGTATAAATTTCAAAAACAGACAAAATCAAGGCCTGGTGTTAGAAGTCCGGGTGCTGGTTACACTTAGAGTAGTGGTGGGAGGCCTTGGAGGGGGTCTCCTAGTTCTGTGGTTTGATCTGGTTATATAGGTGTGTTTCATTTTTGAAGGTTCACAAACTGTCATACGCTTAGGATTTGTCCTCTCCTCTGTGTGTGTAATACCTTAATTAAATTTTTTTTAAATCTGTAAGCACATGAAACAGCTACTATGCATTTTGTAAGCAATTTCAAATATTCAAGGACGTCTATCGAACACAGAGTTTTAGTGAGGTCAGAATTGAGGGTGTTGGGGAGAAAAAGAAGGAAATGGTCCAAACAAGAGAGGACCCTTGCAGATTACCTCCCAGCCCTGTGCTAAGAACTGAGTAGTGGGACCTACTCAACTCTCTGTACTTTAGTGCATGAGAAATAAATGTAAAATTTAATTTAGAAAGCTAGAGAAACAAATGAAATATGGTACTTCTACACCATAGAAAACATGGTAGCTGTCAGAAAACAGAAGAGTGGTCTAAATATACCAATCAAAAATGTCCAAGAGTTGGGATGCCTGAGTGGCTCAGTTGGTTAAGCAACTGCCTTCGGCTTAGGTCATGATCCTGGAGACCCGGGATTGAGCCCCATATTGGGCTCCCTGCTCTGCGGGGAGTCTGCTTCTCCCTCTGAACTTCTGCCTTCTCATGCTCTTTCTCACACACTCTCTCTCTTAAATAAATAAATACAATCTTTTTTTTAAAAAATGTCCAAGAGAGGGCACCTGGGTGGCTCAGATGGTTGATTGGCTGCCTTGGCTCAGGTCATGATATCAGGGTCCTGGGATAGAGCCCTGTATGGGCGGGGAGGTCCTGGCTCAGCAGGGAGTCTGCTTCTCTCTCTCCCTCTGTCTCTCCCCCTGCTTGTGCTCTCTCTCTCTCTCTCTCAAATAAATAAAAAAATAAACCTTTAAAAAAATTTCTGGGGCCCCTGAGTGGCTCAGTTGGTTAAGCAACTGCCTTCGGCTCAGGTCATGATCCCGGAGACCCAGGATTGAGCCCCATATTGGGCTCCCCGCCTGGCGGGAAGCCTGCTTCTCCCTCTCTCACTCCTCCTGCTTGTGTTCCCTCTCTAGTTGTGTTTCTCTCTGTAAAATAAATAAATAAAATCTTTTAAAAATTATTTTTAAAAATTCCAAGAACAAACAGACTACAGAGGATGCATCTGTGAGCTGAGCTTTCCATCCGCCATCCCGCCCTGCCACACACACAACGGTCTTCCATGTTTTCTCGGGATTCCTAACTCTGTCTTTAAATGAATATCATGGTTCTGAAAAAGACACAAAAACTGGGACTCGAAGGGGAACTGGGATGCGGGGAGGGGTGTCAAAAAGGAACTTGAGTCTTTTCTGTAATGTTTTCATTTTTGGTAAGGATCTATTCCTGGAATTTAAAGTGAATAGATTTTGTATTCAAGGTAATAGTAAAAGCCAGTGCATGGAGGCCTGGAATGTTCTGGTCTTGCATTCTCTTTGAGGTCACTTAAGACTTTTCAAGTCAAGCCATGGGACCATCTGTTGCCTGATAAAATCGGGGTGAGGGGAGTTGGAAGACAGGTCCCCACCTGGCATCACCATCTGGCTGCATGACCTCAGGAGGGTCCCATCCCCTTTCTGGAGATGTGTCTTCATCTGCCCTATGGGAATCAGCTTTCTGTGTTACTGGGGAGTGTGGGAGGATGAGGTGAGGGCACAGAGGAAGATTGTATGAATATAAGAATTATTCTCTGGGTCAGAGGAGGAGAAGGAGTCGAGCCCTCCCCTCCACCTGCCAAGTCCACGAGGGCACAAAGGAAGCAGAGGGAGGGGCTGGAGACCACCCAGGAGAGCAAACAGTCCATCTGTGGGACAGGAGCACATTGTCAGCAGCTGGGAGGCCCAGCCTGGACTACACACAGGTCAGAGCCCGTGAGACAACCACCAAGGTTGCCTGGAGAATTGGGATGTTGAGCGGACTTCTTTCTGCTCCCACCCCCAGTGCAGCCACGGTCTATTGCCTCTCCAAGGCCTATCATCACTCTCCCACTCTTAACACCCCACTCCTGGGGCTGTTCCCCTCCTCACTTTTAACCCATCCTGTCCCACAACCAGAGAGTGCTTTCGCAAAGTAAACTCCATCATGTCCCACACTTGATTAAAACCTTCCAGTAGCCTCTCACGGATCTATGAACAAAATAACAAAATCCAATTTCCTTACTTTAGCCAACAAGTCCTGGCATGATCTGCCACTCCCACTGCCCACCTCCAGCACAGGGGTTAAGAGCCTGGCCTCAAAGAGAATCTGCCCCGTTAGAGTTCTGGCTCTCTCCTTCATTCATTCACTCAAAAATGTTTGTTGACCATCTGCTATGTGCTAGGCACTGTTCTAGGCATTTGGGATATATCCGTGACAAATGAGACGAAGAACTCCATTTCTAGCAGAGGGAGATTAACAGTAAATACGAGTAAGTTAATTACATAACACACTGGAAAGTGACAAATGTTATGAAAAAAGAAGAAAAAGTAGAGCAGAGGAAGTTGATTGGAGTACAGGGAGGGGTGGGGTTTGCATTTTTAAGTGCAGTAGAGCGGTAGGGGTAGGTCTCATTGAGAAGGTGAAATTTAAGCCAAGACTTGTAGCAAGTGAAGGAGGGAGACTTGGAGACATGAGGGCAGAGAGAAACGGTGGGGAGAGAGGTGGGAAATGCTTCAGAGAGGCAGGGCAGACAGGATCTCATGGGCCTGGGGAAGGAGTTTGGTTTTTACTGAGTAAATGGGAGTTTGGGGGGATTTTGACCACAGGGACTAGAGGAAGCATGACAGGGAAGGAGCAGAAGCCAAGCAGGCCTTGCAGATGTCATACGGATGGCAGCTTCAGCCTGATCCCATGGGGGGACTTTGGGGTGTAAGCTATGTCTTTGAGTCATCCACCTGCACCCACAGCGGCATCCCAGGCAAGGAAGGTGGGTTTTAATATCTCTGAAATAATGGGTTATAGCCTAGGGGGGAAGGTAAGTCACCCTAGGAAGCTCCAGCAGCCTCCAATCCTCCCTAAGGAGAGAAGCAAGTGCTGGTCACTGAATGCATACCCAAAGAGGATGCACAGTAAAAAGGCGGTTCCAGGGGGATGGATACAGCATTAACCTTGTTGGCTCCAGTCCCCAGACACCAAAGTCCCAGCAGTCATGTCCCTTTTGGCCTGGATTAGGGTGGCTGAAGATCGGGAGTGTGCCCAGTGTGACCAAGCAGGGTTTTTCTGGTTAGTGATCAGTGTCCCCAGACCTCTGCCCATCCCTGAACCCTGTACAGGGATTCATCTTCTGCAATATCCTGACCATGTGGCAGTCCAGGCTTCCCTCTGGGATTCGAACTAGTCACCCTCGACTTAGCTCTGTCCATCTTTAAATATTTCAGATTTTAGAAGCTTCTGCTTCATGTTGCGTCTACTCATTCATTCCATAAACATTGGCTGAGCACCCACTGTGCCAGGCATCATTCTAAGTTCTAGAGAACACAGCAGAGAACAAGAGAGATATGGTTTCTGCCCTTGAGCTTACAGCTGGAGAGGGAGATGATTGGAGAAAAAGTATTTAAACACAGAGATGGGGAAGCTGGGGAAGCTGTGTGGGCCTAGAGGAGACTCCTGACCTTTGGGAAGAGGTGACACCAAGCTGATAAGTAGAGGTGTACCTTGACACAGGTACAAATGTGCAGGAGAAAATTAATCCAGGCTAATGGAGGAGTGAGTGCAAAGGCCCTGAGATGCGCCCCCTCCCCACTGCCTCCTACCTCCATTGCTATTCCCCGGTGCAATGACCATCCCCTCTTACTTGGATGATTGTAGCAGCCTTCCTCTTGGGTCTCCCAAAGAAGGGCAAAGAATCTGGGATATGCAGTCACTAACTCTTCTCTATTCTTGGTTAAGGGTCATTCCTGTGGGCCTTAACTCACCAGCATTCCCCGACTCAACTCATACCCGTGAGCAGAGAGAATCAGGAAGCCACAGGCTTGCGCACCATTGTCTGCAGCTGACCTCCAGCGAGGGCTTCACGGATTTGAGTGGGGCGCCTACAGCCCCTTCTATAAAACCATCTGTTTAATGTCTCCTTCCCCTTCTGACCTCATCTCCTACCTTCTTCCCCTTGCTCATTCTGTCCTACCTACACTGGCCTTGCTAGTCTTCCAATTTGCCAAACAAAGCCTCATCTCAGGGCCTTCGCGTCTGCTATTCCCTCTATCTGGAACACGTTTCCCCAGACATTCACATGGCTCAGCCCTTGCCTATTCCACATTTCTGCTCCCGCGCAACCTCTTTAGAGAAGCCCTGACTGCCTCGCTGCAAATAGGTCCTCCATCAGTTTTTCTCTACCTTGTCCTGTGCTGTTGTTTTTCCGTAGCATTCATCCACCTGATGTATGATATATTTATATTTACTTGTTCCTGTGTTTATCATCTGTCTCTCCTGCCAGACTGGAAACTTTCTGAGGGCAAGGGTCATGTCTGGTTTTTACTCATGGCAGAGGTCCTCTGACAGGGTCAGGGCAATCAATAAATATTTGTGAAATAGATGGTTCTAAACATAAACGAAACATATGACTTCCCTCCCCAACAGTTCCAGTGGCCAGGGGTGCTCACTAGGGGCCACTCACGGTCAATTTGGGAGCCTACTTCAACCCTTCCCCATCCAGGCTCATCTAGCAGAGGTCAAGGGTCAGCCTGGTCTAGCCCTCTCTGGGCCCCAATGTCTTCAGAAGAGACGCGGTCCAGGGGTCTAGGGCCCAGGGATGCCTGGTAAGCCCTGTCTCTCCTTTGGCAAGTGTTCCTCCTTCCTTCATAGGGCCTGTGCCTGCGTTTCTGAACCAGAAGGTGTTTACACAAAACATCTTGGGTTTGGCGACAAATTCACCCTCAGTGAGGAATCCTTAATGAATCTCTTTCTTTCCCCACGCTGGGTAGCTTCAGGGAAAATTATCTCTGTATCTGGTACTTGAAGGAAGCCAAGGCCAGGCAAGGAGGAGGTCCTGCTGGGGCTTCTGGGGCCTCAATATGAGGGACAGTTTTTTTTTCAGGGTCCACAGACAGCTACGGTATGGAGACCAGAATGCTTCTAGACACGTTTGCTCCTGACTTTCTGTGTAACAAAGCATTGCCTTTCTCCTGACCTCAGTTTGCAGCCACGAAATGGGCAGTCATAACCCATCTATACACAAATTGTGAAATTCAAGTAAGGCAAGGGATGTAAAAGGGCTTGGTTGCAGAAGGGGCACATGCATCCGAATGTTTATAGCAGCAATATCCACAATAGCCAAACTATGGAAAGAACCTAGATGCCCATCAACAGATGAATGGATAAAGAAGATGTGGTATGTATACAATGGAATACTATGAAGCCATCAAAAAGAATAGAATCCTGCCATTTGCAACGACATGGATGGAACTGGAGGGTATAACACTGAGCGAAATAAGTCAATCAGAGAAAGACAATTATCATATGATTTCTCTGATATAAGGAATGTGAGAGACAGGACAAGGGTTCGCAGGGGTAGGGAGGGGAAAAAAATGAAACAAGATGGGACCGGGGAGGGAGACAAACCATAAGAGACTCTTAATCTCAGGAAAGAAACTGAGGGTTGCTGTGGGGTGGCGGGGGAGGGATAGGGTGGCTGGGTAATGGGAAAAAAATTTTTTTTTAAGATTTTGTTTATTTGACAGAGAGAAACACAGCCAGAGAGGGAACACAAGCAGGGGGAGTGAGAGAGGGAGAAGCAGGCTTCCCGCCGAGCAGGGAGCCCGATGTGGGGCTCGATCCCGGGTCTCCAGGATCATGACCCGAGCTGAAGGCAGTTGCTTAACCAACTGACCCACCCAGGTGCCCCGGAAAAAAAAATTTTTTTTTAAAGAAACACAGAATTCTAAAAAAAAAGGGGGGAGTGCTTGGTTACAAGGGATCTAATAAGGGAATAAAAAGTTGGAATGAGGGAGGCAGGAGATCAGAATTCCAGTTTCAGGTCTGCTGTTGACTCTGTAAGTTCCTCATCGCTCTCTGGGTCTCAACTTTTTCAGCTGTACAATGAGGGGTTTGGGCATGAAGATCTCTAGGGAACTTTCTTGTTCTGAAGGACAGCCATGTTCCACCTGCATGCCTCTTCTTGGAGGTTCTTCCAAATTCCACGGCCCATGCTGATTTGCTTTCTAGCACTTACAGAACTTTTTTTCTGAGCTGATGCTTCATTGCTTACTGCACATGGTTTTCCAGCCCCTTCTTTGGGTCTAGGTCAACTACTCTGGACATTGGGCTCAAGACAGGGGTTCAGCAAACACTGGTGAAAACTGAATTTTAAAAATGATTCCTGCCTCCTTCTGATCCTGCAGAGAGACAATGAGGGGCATTTTTATTCACTCCATTTTACAAATTGGAAACTGAAAGTGTCAGAGTCTAAATATAAGTCACGCTGATACATAGGCCTTCTTGGTGTTTCTTAAATCGGAAGAATTATTTGTATTACTCCAAAACACTTATCACTGCTTGCCATAGTACGTAACTACTTGTTTTGTCATGAACTGTCGGTGTTTCCCACTAGGATGAAGTTGCATGAGGACAGGGACTGTGTTTTAGTCGCTGCTGCACCTTCAGCACCTAAGTGCCTGGCCTCCCCCTGGTGATCAAAAAACAGGAAGGGAGGTAGGAGGGGTAGGAGGCCCCTCTACGGACTATGCTCCCTGAGCCTGTAGGGGGCGCTCCAGTCTCACCCCCATAGCTAGGCCCCGCCTCTCGCGTCCTGCAGTCGCTCGCGTGTTGGAGTCTGCGCGCCACTGTTCTTTTAATTGCGCGTGCGCGCCGGAAGCCCTGTCCGTGCGCGTGCGCAGCCGATGCGGATCCCAAACGGAGTTTAAAAGGTGTCCTGTCCCATCCGCTTTGAGTAGGAGTTGGTGGGCACCATGCTGTCCCCGGAGGCGGAGCGGGTGCTGCGGTACCTGGTGGAGGTGGAAGAGCTCGCCGAGGAGGTGCTGGCGGACAAGCGGCAGGTAGGAGGCCTGTTCATGGCGCTGGGGTCGGGGTTCGGCGGTTGGGGCCTGGCGGCGAGCGTCCAGCGCGGGTTGCCAGTGGGCTGGTGGGCTCACCGCGGTGACCACAGACATGGCGGTGAGGCAAGGTGAGCCAGACACCTGGCACCGCGCTGCGCTTCACGCATTTATTAGCACGTGTTAAATGAGCGCCTCCTCCGTGCCAGGGATTCTCTGTCTCCATTCTTCCTCCGCCCGTTGCCGTGCCCTCCGGATCCCGAACAATTACCTCTTTGGGTGGTTTACCTGAACACCTTTTTGAAAATGCAGTTCTCCTCAGGCCCCGTCCCACTGACCGTGGGTGCACTGTCTTCGCCAAGGCTCTCGGGAGAAGAGGAAGAAAAAAGAGGCCTAAGTAGTCTTGAGATTGGGCAGGTGGGGACGCACTGTACACCTGCATAGGAAGTCTGGGTCTTGTGTTAATTTAGTGCTGTTTGGAGGGAGTTAATGGGGGGAGGGAGAATGGTATAACTGGATTTAGGCTTTAAAGAAAATTCCTCTGACTGCTGCGTGGAGCGCAGAATATCAGGGGACAAGGGGCCTGTGAGGGACCACTGCCATGGTTCAGGCAAGGAATGGGTTTTGGCCAGGGTGTTGGTGATGGAGAGGAGTGAATGGGTCAGAGGTATATTTTGGAGTCGGATTTAGTAGGCCTTGATGATGGTTGCATGTGGGTTGAGGGAGTAGGAAGAGTGGAGAATCAATCATGACTCCTCATTTCCAGTTAAAATAATTGATTGGTAGGGTATTTACTGAAAAGTGGAAGACTTGGATAAGTACCCATTAAATTAAACACTGCATCAGGGTGTACGCAATGATAATGAAGTAGCGATTAAAATGTCTCAGGCACTTACTGTGTGTCAAGTACTATGCTAGCTCATTTAGTTCCTGGCTCAGTAACCAGTGACATAGGTGCTAATCATATCTCCGTTTCTCAGAGGGTGAAATTACACAGCTCACAGTGGGCGGCAGGATTCAAACCTTGGTATTGCAGATGTTCCAGAGCCAAGGCTCTCAAGAAACTGTACTGCCTCCTTACTTCCTTAGTAGCTTCTGTGGTGTTAGTACCATCTCAGTGGCCGCCCGCCCCCCGCCCTTGCTGTCTAGTATCATTGGGCTTCTTGTGGTACTAGGTCAGACTCAGCTGGAGGAGCTTGTCCAGGGGGAGGTTTCTACTCCCCTGGTAATTCTGAAATGCCCTGAAGCTTGAGCATCAGCACACCTGAGAATAATAACGAATTACCCGTTTAATCAGCAAACATTTCCCCAGCACCTTCTCTGTGGGGAGAGCACCTGCACAGAGCATTGTCTTTAAAGACTGGAAACTGAATAGGGAAAGAAAGACATTTACACATCAGTGTGTTTTAGGCGTGACATTGAAAGGAACCCAGGAATGATGCCTTGTCTTTGTTGGGTTATAACAGCACCTGGTCTGTTGGAAGGTGGAGGTTTGGGGCAAGAGGGAGCTGAGTTCCCTCCTGCCCCTATGCTTTGCAGATTGTGGACCTGGACACCAAAAGAAATCAGAACCGAGAGGGCCTACGGGCCCTGCAGAAGGATCTCAGCCTCTCTGGTAAGTCAAGGTTTTGTCACTGCAGCCCTTGAGATGTGTTGTCTTCCTTCCAAGACTTTCACCTTGTCCCTAATAGAGACCAAAAGCCGCACACGTGGGATACAGCCTATGGAGATGAGGGAGAAAATGTTGCAGGTGTGACACTGGTCTGCTTGCTGTTCCTAAGAAAAGCAAATTACTGGTCTTTGCTGTTCCTGTTTCCTTTGCCTGGCTCTCACTGTTTCCTCAGATTCTGCAGGGTTCATGCCTGGCTTTCTTCAGATCTCTGCCCACATGTCACATAATCAGTGAGGTAATGCCTCTTAACCCTGCTTTATTTTTCTCCAGGGTACTTAGCCTTATCAGGGTTTCACAAATCGGATCTTTGCTTGCTTATTCTCTTCTCCTCCACTATATCATAAGCCCAATGAGGGCAGAAACTTTTTCTTGTTCTGCTGTGTTCTCAACATGTAAAACAATGCCTGGCAGAGAGCAGGTGCTCAAAAATAATGTGTTGAAAGAGTGATCATTTGCCATTTCAGAAGATGTGATGGTTTGCTTCGGGAACATGTTTATCAAGATGCCTCACCCTCAAACGAAGGAGATGATTGAGAAAGGTAAGGCCTTCTGGGGATGGGTCAGGGACACGTCTCCCGTGCCAGCCTCGGTCTTAACCCAGAACGGAGAGTCTGGCTTTGGGCCATTTGTTGAGCGGCAGCTGTGTTATAGGGCTCAGACATGTGTGGGTTTTAATCCCTGCTCTGCCACTCTGAGTGATTTCCTCATCTCTTAAGGAGGGGATACATCTGCAGAGCATAGTTGTGAAGTGGAGATAAAACTGTGTACTTTTATCAGTGAAGAACAGGCTGGGCCAAAAATACAGAAAACCCCAATAAATGGAGGCTTAGGAAATCTGGTTCTGTTTTTCTCGCCAGTTGTCCAGAGGTGGACAGTGCAGGACGGGCTGTGATGCTCAGCAAGGTCATCCTCATGTATTCTTGGAGGGGCTGTGTCATCGCAGACCTCGTGTCCACAGGCCAGGCTGCAGGAATGGCAGAGGTCTTGCCTTCTCCGTGCATGGCCTTGCCTTCTATTTTGAAATAACACTGTCTCCTCAGAGATTTCTGATATCTCACTGGCCAGAATGAAGTCACACACACCCTCACACAACCCCTTCACACACACACACACACACACACACACACACACACACACCCGGTCCTATAGCTGCAAGGGAGTCTGGCAGAGTGTGCTTTTATTTTTCACATCTTCTGCCATGGAAACTGCACTGAAAATGGAGGTTTGGGGAGAGTGAGCCTCTAGGGTCTGCCACAGCCTGGGCACTCAGCATGTTACTCAAATCTTCACAACCACAATCCTGGAGGCTCTTTGGAGAAGCATCATAAGGGCAAAAGGTCAAGGTGCAGATGCGTCCTTGGCTGGAGAAAGGAAAGATTATGTGTGTTTTCTCTTCCCTCACCCTTGAAAATCTATGTGCCATGGGGACCAGCAAGGTTGTCTCTGTCCCTGAAGGCAGACTCTCCCTATCTCTGTTGAAATAGAATTTTAGCAAAGGAGACTATATCAGTTTAGAGAAGTTTCCAGATTCCTATTGAAAAATACTACTGTTATAGTTATAAAATTAAGAGTTGTCATTGCACTTGAGTGGTGGGCTGCAGGCCACTCAAGCTGAGCTTTCAGAGGGGTCACTTGCCTGGGTTCAGGATCTGGTCCTCAGCTATCTTAGCCCACAAATGTGATCTTGTCACCCTACGTAGAAGGGTTCTGAGAAATCATCTTCACTGGTTCTCAGGGGTTGTTGTGAGCTCAGCAAGCTCATAAGAGACCAGGGTTGTTCATTTACCATGAGCACTAGAACCATTGCCCACACCAGAGGGCTCTTCCCCATCAGAAAGAATGAAAATCTGTGAGGAGGCAAACTAGCCAGCATGTCATCCTGAGCAAGTAGAGTTGGGTGACATCAGGCAATTGTGTCACCAAGCTTTGTACCCTCTACTTATAGTGCAGTTTGTATTCGGGTGTGATCCATCTGAGCAAGATAATCTTTTCTATTCATGGTGAATTAGGTTAAGCTTGAGCATCGGGCTTGCCCATTGATTGTTTAGGTCACATATTGTCACAGTCATGCTGTTTAAAAACCACTCACCTTGATGGGTTGGATTTTTAAGATTTCTTAACCACACACACATTTTACAACCATCTTGAATGGTCGGGGTCTAGGTCCTTCATTCTGGTCTGATGTTTCAGTTTTCTGTATTTCATTGTGTGAGGGGAACTTAAAGTTCAGATATTGCCTTCACCACCCACTGAGCAGCCCAAGGTACTTTGCATAGTGGAAACAGATCAGTGGACAGAGAGGCGGGTCCTCAGTCCTGTCCCGGGCTCACTCAAGCGTCTTGATTAAGTCACCTCCCTTTTCTAGCTCTTTAGTTCCTGCCTCAGTTGGTCTCTGAAGTCCCCTTCTTCCCGAATGCCAGGAGCCCTTTCAAGAAGGCTTGGGGAGAAGCTGATGTCCCTGGCTGCCTTTGGGTCACTGTATCTGTAGTATAACCCCATCCTCTAACCACCTCATTTTTTCAGATCAGGATCATCTGGATAAAGAAATAGAAAAACTCCGGAAACAACTTAAAGTGAAGGTCAACCGCCTCTTTGAGGCCCAAGGTATGGGCCTGGAGGGAACTAGAAACTGGGAGGGGAGAGAACTGTCAATGTTCGCATGGACTTTACAGAGCAGGGGTGGAAAGCCCCTTCAGGTGGGAGGGTGAGGGCCTGGGTGGCTGTGAGCTGCCTGGAGGCTGTGGGCAAGGGCAGTGCGCATAGCCCCCCAGAGATGGAATGGACAAGGAAGTTTGCACTGTCTTACTTCTGTGACAAGTCATCTTCCTGCCATAGGAGAACAGCCTGGGGTATCTCACATTATATCCTACGGCGTGGTATAGGAACCAGGACAGCTCTGACAGAGACACAGAGGGCCTCAGTCAGATGGTCAAGTTCAGAGCTAAACTTCTGGGTAAACGTAACCACTCCAGATTGGTCACAAGTCCAGCAAGTTTCTGGACTTCAGAGTTTTGATTCTGCAGGTTCTTGGTGACTCATGTGCCTTGTCTAGGGCATTGCAGAATTCGAGGCCCTTCCCTGTTTGACCTTAAGGCTAAGTGTTTGGTAGCATGAATGCGGTGTAAGCCCTTCTCCTGGGCCTGACTCCAGGGTCAGCAGGAGGCTGGACAACAGGAGGCCCAGCTCGCTGATGGATTATTTTCTCCCCCTAGGCAAACCAGAGTTGAAGGGTTTTAACCTGAACCCCCTCAATCAGGATGAACTTAAAGCTCTCAAGATCATCTTAAAAGGATGAAACTCAAGAACCAAGATGGGGGACCTACGACAACATCCCCCACCGCGGCCGTGGAGGACCCGGCTCTCCAGCTTTATGACCTGCAAGGACATGACCTGCGCTGCTAGGGGCTAGGCGTCAGGAGTCTGAGCGTTGAGAAGCCTCTGTCTGTGGGGATCGCAGCTCTGACGGCAGGAGGGAGCCCTCATCCTGCCAGTGTCTGCCGGGTCCCACCGCTGGAGCTGGATGGACACAAGACCCATTGATAGGCCCTGGCAGCCACCAGTGCTGGGCGGGGGCAGTGCTTGTGGGGGTGCGAGAATGACCACAGCAGGCACTTTTAACAAGGGCCTGCTGTTACTATGGGCCCCTATCTTCCTGAAAGGAATGCAGGAATGGTGGGGAGCACCATTCCTGCATTCCTTTCAGGAAGATAGGCATTCTCATGCAGCATGTAGTGGAATTGGAGTAAAGTGGGAGGCTCACAGGTGGTTTCTGAATGAAGGACAGACTCTTGGTGCTTTGTAGGTCACCGCAGCCATCTGTGGGGCAGACACACCATTCCCAACCGCAGCCTCCACTTTGGGCCTTTTTTCCTGCCTGCCCCTGGGACGGATCCCAGAGTGGATGCTGCCTAGCAGACTCTGCACCCCCTGTTGAGTCAGGAAGGCCTTGCAGGGTCCTGCACCAGGGCTGGGGAGGAAGCTGCCTCTTCACATGGCTTTCCGCCACCTCTGAAGGCAGGCCCTGGGCCAGGCTGCCAGGAGCTCCTGCCTGCCTCTGCGGTCTCCTATCCTGGGCTCAGTGTGCTCTGAGGGCAGCACTGTGTCTTTCATGTTCATTGAGGGCTTAATAAACGTTTCCTAAGTGAATGAATGGTAGCTTCTGTTCTTTACCTCATCTGGTGCTTAAGTGAGGGCACACTGCCTTGAGGACATCACTTACGAAGGACAGTAGCTCCTGCTGGGAAATGATCTGACAGGCAGTAACAACGGTAGTGGCCTCACCTGTTCCCCTCGTCCCACTTGGCCCCAGCCCGTCATGATACGGGAACAGAGGCTGGTATGGCCAGATCTTAATGTTGTATTTTTGTCATCATTTTCAAGAGGAGCTAGAAATTTGGATTTTTAAGTTGAATTTTCTGTTTTTTAAATATCCCTAATGGAGAAATTTTTAGAGACTTGGGTGTTAGCCAAACAAAATACCTTACATAAGCCAAATATGGCCCATACCTATGATGTTGCAACTTCTTGAGTTTAAGTAGAATAGCATGGGTTTTCTGCATGATGGCCCTAAGGTGGGAAGATGGAATTGGAAGCTTGATGTCTGTCCATGGTAGACTAGTTAAACTGACAGCCCCAGACAGTGGAATACAGTACACTTGTCATTAAGAAAGAGGAAGCCCTCGAAGCACTGACTGGGAATAAATTCCAAGGTGTAGTGAGAAAAGCAAGTAGGCAGATAGGGTCTAATCCAATCATCCGTGTGCAAACAGTACCTGGTTCTCCCCCCCTCTCCCCTGCCTTCCCCCTCGAAGACCGAAGCTGCAGGGTTGGGGCACAAGGGTGAAAGACAAGGACACATGGCTGTTGTAGTCCCTGGGATGTGTGCTTGGCTCATGACTCATAACTGAACGTTACCCCTGCCTGTCTAGCGGGCTGCTAGCTAGGCCAAAGAAGAGCCAATCAGATTGGCTATATTGGAAGTGAGCCTGTGTCTGTGGCTGTCTGGTCTTGCCTCTGTCACAGGGATGCAAGGAAGTGCCCACGCTCTGGAGACAGGACACCAAGAGTGGCCTGGCTTCTGGCCTTCCCAAGGCTAGTTGCTTCACTTCTGCGATTTGTCGGTATTTTTCCCTCCAAAAACCCAACCCTTCCCTAGGCAGTCAGAATCTGCTCTTTGCAGCCGCAGAGCTGTCACGCAGCAGGGAGAGTTGGAACAGGAGCTGCCTGGGTCCCATAGTAGGTCCCCCATGTAGCGGTTCACCCACAGCCCACCCTGTGGCAATCTCTCTTAAACCAAAAGAAGGCTTAGGAATGGGCAATGTGGGGAAAATGCAGAACTGACTTTTGCCCAACTCTGTATGCCATCTTTCCTGCCAGGCCAAGGCTTTCTGGTTTGAAAAGCTCAGCTCCCAGGAAGGTGCAGGGGGGCACCTCCTTCACCCAGCTGGCTCATGCGTGCACCTCTGCAGAGCCCCTTGCAAAGCAGCTCTGCCTTCCTGACCCTTACCTTGTCCACCTGGGAAACGACGATGCTCTGGCCCACTGGTTTTCAGATGGTGGGGGGAGCTCCAGGAGTTCCCTGACACACCAGGTCAGGGTGTTGAGAGGAGACAAAGATGTATTTAAGGCTCAGGCCTTCCCCAGAGCCCAGTAGACACAATCTAGTAACTGCTTGCTTTGCAAATACACCTTAAGACCAGTTCCCTAGCCCCTGAACACTTCCTCCTGAAGAATCATTTTAACCTTTGAGACATCAAAGCGTCAATTCCAGGAGGACTTGACCTCAGCCAATAGCATCCCCTGAGCCGGGGCCCAGTGTGCAGTGACTCCAAGTAAGGCTTGTGCTCGTTTATTAGACATGGTCTCTCTGGGGTAGCAGGGCTCACCGCAGCTGTCCTCGCTGGGCCCAATCGCTACACCAACCCCACAAGGTTAAAACACATCCAGGCCCAGGGACTGACTGTCTCAAGGCACAGAGGAGCCCGGGGTGGGGACCCAGGGAAGCAGCGAGCAGGCAGCAGCCCGCCCAGCCTGCAAAGCTGCTGTGAAACCAGGGGGAAGGAGGCAGGTGAGGTGCCGCTGTGCTGGGAAAGGGTGGGTGAGGAGAGGACTCAGGGGGGCACCTCCTGGTCCGGTCACTGTCCCTGCGGCCAGGACTAACTGGAGGTTTTCTTCTGGCTCTGAAGGGAGCGGAAGAGCTGCCTCAGCTGATTGTTCCGGTCATTGATGCAGCCTGGAAGGGAAGCAGAGTGTTGGCTGGGATGGCCTTGGTAGTGGACTTGGTAGTAGAGCCACAGGCATTGGGGTGGGGGGGCTGGGGGCGGGGCCTGTGCTCCAACTACCTGGAGGGAGGGAGGAAGGGCCCACAGGAGCTGTGCAGCCCCGGACAGCCTATGGTTTGCCTCTTGCCTCCACTCCGTGGCCCTCGAGCAGGTCATTGATCTGCCTCCAGCTTAGTTTTTTCATCTGTAAAACCAGGATACCAGCTTTCAGAAGTGAATGTAAGGTTCACCAAAAGCAAAAGGTAACATTCATTTTGGCTTACTTCGACCCAAGTGCCGAATATGGATTAATGTGTTATGCCTTCACAGGAATGATGTATAAAAGAGAAACTGAGGCTTAGAGAAGTTAAGAAATGTGTTCCAAATCACACCAAAAGTAGCAGAACTGAGACTTGAACCCAGGCTCTGTAGCCCAAGAGCCCAACCTTTTAACCAAGCCTCCACACAACCTGTCCTCTTGGCTGCACTCGCTGGAAACGCATGCAAGCTAGCAGAGTGCCGGGTCCCTAACAGGTGAGGCGCTGGTTTCCTTCCTTTCCGCAGCCCCATAGGGCAGGCACAAGTGGTTTACTGTCCCCGTAAGTGGCCCCTACACTCCTGGAAGCACATCCCAGGCAGTCCCTGCTTGAGAGGCCAACACCATTCGCCGAGATGCCTCCTCTCCCAGCACATGGATGGTGTCACCCACTTCGTGCTTGTCCTTGCAGCGGGTCCTTGATGCAGCTCTATGGTCATTTGGTTGTGCCAGGCCTGTGGGTGGTGCTCACCAGTGCTGGTTGAGTGACTGGATCACTGTGGCCACCACTATACTGACCTGGAGGCATCCGCCATCTTAGCATCCCCGAGCCCCATCCCTGCCTCCTAGGCACTCACTGGTCATCTAGGCTTCACCCAGCTGAGGCCCCCTATATGTGTCCCCACGGTTTGCCAAAGTGAGTTCCACAGAACCCTAGCTTTAATTGGTTTTTCCATAACTCCCAAATCTTCATGTCCAGTGCAAACCTGTTCTTGGAGTTCTATAAATTTTTTTAAAGATTTTATTTATTTGAGAGAAAGAGCATGAGAAGGGAGAAGGCCAGAGGGAGAAGCAGACTCCTCGCTAAACGGGGAGTCCAATGTGAGACTCGATCCCAGGTCTCTAGGATCAAGACCTGAGCCAAAGGCAGTGGCTTAATCAACTGAGCCACCCGGGCGTCCCTGTTCTTGGAGTTCTAGACTCATCTCTGACTTACCTGACGATCTTTTCACCCAGAAACCCCTCGACACTTCCCTAACTCACTTCATCCATGCTCTTCCCACCCCAACCAGCTTGTACTCACTACCATCCACCCAGACACTCAATGGAGACTTGGGAATTATTTTAAAGACTTCTAAAGCAGTGGCTGTCAACCTATGCTGCACTTTAGAGTCACCTGGGACATTTTAGAAAGACTAATGGCCAGGCCAACTGTATCTTTACCTTCACCAGGCATTAGTATTTTTTTGAAAGCTCCTGCAGGAACCCTACAGCAGCCAAGATGGAGAGAACCATTGTTCTGTGTCTTTGCCACACAGACCGGGTCCAGGGACCAGCAGCATTCATATCTGAAGCAGATGACTGGCAAAGATGGCTGCAAAATCCCTTCCATTCCTCTGTGCATGCATCTCTGCAAGGTGCTTTCCGGCTCCTCCATCTGGAGGTAGAGGCTATTGCCTGCCCTGTGAAGCTGGGGTGGAGCAGCTTTGATAGATGGATTGCGGCAGAATGACACTACACTGTGGGGCTTCTGAGCCTAGGCCTCAAGAGGCTTCCCTAGCACTTCTCTCACCTTCTCGGAACCCTGAGACTACAGTGTGGGGCTGGCCTGCTGCAGGACGAGTGGCCGCCTGGAAAGACAGGCCCAGCTGGCAGCCAGTTTCAACCACCACATGTGTTAACGAGGCTATTCTAGGCCACTGGGTCTCACTGAATCTGCTGGGTGCTTGCAGCCCTCTGAGCAACCCCAGGCAGGACCCAAAGAATTAGCAAATAAGACAGTGGTTGTTTTAAGCCTCTGGGTTTGGGGAGAGTTGGTTTGTTATATAACAACAGTTAACTAATAGAGCACCCCCAGGGCGCTTGTTAGAAATGCAAAATCTTAAGCCCCCACTCCAGACCTTCTGAATCATAATCTGCATTTTAACAAGATTTCCAGATGATTAGATGCACATCAAACTCAAGAGCCCTGGACAGTCATCTTCCAACAACATGATGTGGCAGACTCTAGGGAATCGGCTGGAGAAAAGCCTTTCATAAATGCTCTGTCCTCTGCCTTCCTCAAGCAAATTACTTGACATCCCAGGCTTCCTTGCAGCTGACGTGGCCACACGATCCAGTTTGTGCCAGTAAGATGTCAGCCCTTGGAGGGTTTCCCCTTTGGGATAGAGTCAAAACTTGAAGGAAAAAGCCTTGGCCTTGGGCCTTCTTGCTTCTTTCTGCCTGGGACAAGGACACAGTGTCTGGAGTTGGAGCAGCCATCTTGCAACCATGAGGCAACAAGCTAAGTGTGGCAAAGCAGAACAAGAAAAGCATGGGGTCTCTGGGGGCATTTTGCATCCATTGTGTTAGCCCTGCCTGGCCTACCCCAAGACTTCCTGTGGCTCAAGACAAAGCACTCCTCTCTGTGTAACTATTAGTTGGCTTTGCAGTTGGTTGCAGCCAAACTCAATCCTAAAACATACCAAACCCTAAAGAAGAGTTAAAACTTCTTTTAATAAAAAAAAAGCCACAAATAAAATTTAAAAAACAATAAACAAATTCAGGAAAATATTTACCATAAGTTTGACAGAGGGGTAATATCATCAATGTATTAATATCTAAGGCCTTTATAAATTTAAGAAAACAACCCACTGAAAAATACATGAAGAATATGGACTGTTACAAAAGAAGAAACGCAAATTGAGAAATCGGAAACCTTACCAATGATCAATGGAGCACATTAAAACAAATCAGAATTTTTTGCCTATCAAGTTAACAAGGGTTTTTTTTCTTTCTTTTTTAAATTCAGAGGAGGCAAATTTGGGGGATCTTTCTAGAAAACGATTTAGTTGTAATAAGTTCATCTGTCTGACCCCAGTAATTCTACTTCTAGGAATCTGTCCTAAAGAAACAGCCAGAAATTTCAGCTGAGCTTTATGTGAGAGGATGTTCATCACGGAATGGCATTATTTATAAAAGTAAAATTTTGGAATCCTGCCAAATGCTCAATTATAAGAAATAGAGTTCCTAAGACTGGCATTGGTACAAGCTAGAATACTTTACAGCCATATAGTAAATTTGTTTTTAACTGCGATAAGGGACAAGATTTTCTAGCCGCCAGCCATTCAGGTTTGAGAAACTAGAGTTCAAATCCTGACTCACCTTAATTTGTAACTGGGATCCTCAGCAAGTTATGTAAGATCTGGAGATGATTTCCCCATCTGTAAAATGATAGAAACTGCCTAAAAATGGAATAATGTATGTGTATGTAAACTATTTCGCTCAGAATTTGTGTTTCCAGAGGAGAGGCTCTTATGAATATCATTGAATGACATGGAATATGCTGCGTGGAAAACTGGGATTCAAAACTCCAGCCCAGTGCCTATTTTGTGAAGGAAAAACTGAATATATGCATTTTGAACTACTGGAAGGAAATACAACAGATTGTTAAAGTTGGTTATGTCAGGATGGTTTATTTCCTTTTGGTTTTCAGGTAGTCTACAATGAGTGAATACTTTCTATAATCAGGAAAAATTTTCACTCTTTAAAAATCAAGTTTAGGGCGCCTGAGTGGCTCAGTGGGTTAAAGCCTCTGCCTTCAGCTCAGGCCATGATCTCAGGGTCTAAGATCGAGGCCCGCATCGGGCTCTCTGCTCAGCAAGGAGCCTGCTTCCTCCACTCTCTCTGCCTGCCTCTCTGCCTACTTGTGATCTCTCTCTCTGTGTCAAATAAATAAATAAAATCTTTTTTAAAAAATCAAGTTTAAAGTCAAGGCCTGACATCCTTAATTTCTTTTAATATAGTCTGCTTTGGTGAGGAGGAGGGGGTTGTTTTCCATATAAGCCTTTTGAAATCCGCCTCCTGACAGATTAATAATATCTCTTGCTATGTACCAGGTGGGGTTCTAGGTGTATATTGAGAGCAAAAACTCTTTAATCTCCATTTTATAGATGAGGAACAGAGAGGTTAAGTCCCTTGCCCAAGGTCACACAGCTGGGAAATAATAGGTCAAATGAAAACGGTCTAACCACTGTGCCAAGCTGTCTCCTAGACTACCTGGCTCCTCTCCTGACCCATCCCCAGTGCCCATTACCCCCCACCCCCACATACCGAGGTGTGTGTTGGTCACAAAGTTCCCCATCCCCGACAGGTCAGGAGTCCCCTCTTCTCTGCTGACAGGGCCATCATTCCACATGAGGTCAAAGCCTCCCACTCGCTTCTCCCTTCCTGTGAGCCTGGATGGGCAAGAGACACAAGGGGGTAATGAAGGTGCACCTGGTGGGGCCTGAAGACCAGGCCAGTCCCCTGCTCCCTCCCCACACCTTACTGGTGCCCACGCTATCAGAGTTCCTCCTTTTGCTCACCCATTTCCTGAGGGCCCACAGAGGTCTCAGAAGGGTCATCTCCCCTGTTGTCCCCAGGCTCCTACCCTTGCCCTCAGTAACATGAAGCTACTTATAAAGTCTGCTGTCCTTCCTGGACCATAAAATCCAGGAAAGCAGGGACTAGGTCTGTTGTGTCCTTTACTGTGTCCCCAGGGTGTGTGTGGCACAAGTCCAGGCACAGTATAGGGGCTCAAATGCTTGTTGAATGAACAAATAATGGTAGCTATAAAGGACAATTGAGGTCCTGCCTGCTCAGCACCCATTTCCACTTCTTTGGCTTTTCTTTTGAGAACCACTCCTTCCTCTCTCACTCACATGGCTCAGATGGGGGCTGATCCCACCACCCCGGGAGATGGGCACAAGATGTAGGCCCAGTCAGTGAGAATCACAATGGTTGGTTCAGGGATGGGTATGTGACAGAATCCCCACCAATAAGAATAACAGCCCTCAAACTTTTGCTGGAATAATTGGGAAAAAGTTAATGCAGAGGAAAGAGGTGGGGAGGGAGAGGGAGAAAGGGAAAGAGAGGGAATGAGAGACACAGAGAGAGAGCCAATGAGCAGATAGACCAACCAATACTGACCGAGCACCTGGATTCAGCCATTCCCAAAGTCAGACTCTGGATTTTCCCATTATATACACATCGCTATAACAATATATAGTCTCTTACTGAACACTTATGGTAAGCTAGGCGCTTTACAATAAATAATCTTGGCAAATTAATTTAATAATCTTGAGAGGTAAACATGATGTTTCCCATTTTTTTAGAGGAGGAAACTGAGGCTCAGACAGGTGACTTTCAGGGTCTCATTGTCAAGAAGTGTGGAGGACGTCCTGCTGGGCTGAATCTCAGAAGGCTGTAGTTGGTTCTGCTCTGCCCCAGAAGGGCTGAGTCCTCCGAACAGTATCTAACTGTGTGTGGGCCCCTCAGTTTGTCCATCTATAAAATGGCAAGCAGGCCTGACCATCCTTGCATGCCGCTCAAGTCCCAGGGCTGTGAGTTCTGTCTTCCTTGCTGGGAGCCCCAGCTGTCGTGGGGTGGCTGAGGCTGCCCGGCCCCTCACCTGGCCTCCATGTCCACGACATGCAGCGTGTCTTCCAAGAGGCAGGTCTTGAGCTCATAGTCCTCCTGGCTGCTGGCTGTCAGCGACGGGGAGGCATTGACCTCCAGGAGCCACCTGGGGTGGGGGGGTGAGTAGGGGGCCTTAGGGTTATCTGGTCCATGGGACCCCTGGAAGAGAGGCTATGTGTATCCATGGGCCTAACCCTCAATCCAACCAAGGTCGCTCTTTCCATTTTTCCACTAGAAGAAAGAGCTTGGTTGCTAAAACATTTTGAAAACAGTGGTCACAAACTCGAAATCCCCACTGGGGTCAGGTGGTACCTAAATGAGGCAAGCTGAAGGGGGTGGAATGATCTTGCTGCCCTCCTATTGCTCTTCCTTCTTCCAGAAGAGCCGTGAGTGTAAGAGAGATCCCCCTTTCCCAGAGAACACCTGCCTGCCAAGGGGGCAGGAGCCAGGAGGGGTGCAGACAGGTGAGACAGCCACAGCCCCTCTGTGGGGGCCTGAGCCCAGGCTCTGCAGACCCTCTGGGTTTTCCAGAAAAGGCAAAACTCCAGACTGTTGTGTAAATGTCTCCCCAGCTTTTAGAGATTATCAATGGTGAATTTAAATAAAAAACCATCTGAAGTCCAAACCAGTGTCTGTGGGCCAAAAGCAGCCCAAGGGCCCCCAGCTCGGGAGCCCTGGTTTCGTGCAACCCAGTCGTTGGACAGGTACCTGGGGTCTAGAGAGGAAAGGGCTCACCCAGCAGGTCCTGGTAGACGCGGCCTCTCCCGCTCCCAAGCTTGTTTCTCCAGCCCTGTCCTGCTGCAGGGGGAGGTGGCAGAGAGACCTGCTGGCCCCAGGACCCTGTTTCTCTCTAAGCTGCGTCTGATGTAGGCATCATTCTAAGGCTGCAACTCCTGGCTCTGAGAGCCCTTCTGCACCGGTCCCTTGACCCTAGTGCTGGCCCAGAAATGATGACCCTGGGTCTCGCACTGCCCTTGACTTACTGCATGGCCTTAAGTGCCCGAAAAACCCCACTGGGCTTCTGGGTCCTTTCGTATCACATGAGAGCCATTGTTGTGCCCTCCCCCCCGACCTAAGGCTTGTTTTCCTCATCAGTTCAGCCTCCTCTGTGGGCACTGTGGGAATGCACCAGATTCTTAGCAGGAAGGGACATGGTAACAATATTGCCTTATGTGGCACTTGCATCCTGAAAGTGGCAGGGCTTACAAAGAAGTTTCTTGCCAGGTGCTAGGGAAGGGTCCCCAACTCAGCAGGTGTTCCGAAAAGGTCTCTCAATGCCAGGCATGGGGTTCAGTGCTTTATAGACAGTACCTCATTCATTCCTCATACTTTTGCTCTAAGCACAGTACCCATCTTAGAGATGGGCAGACTGAGGCACATCATAAGGGAGCGGCAGAGATTGAACGCGGGCCGCCAGGCTGCCCACTTACGGCTTGAGGTTCTGGTCTATGAGGATGTCATAGCCGTAAAGCTCAAAGCAGTGCTTGTCGCTGATGATCACCTTCTGCACACTCTGCAGGCTCTTGACGAAGATGTTGTCCATATCCCTGAAGAGCGTCTCCACTGCCTCGGGCCCGTGCTTGGACGCGAGGTACTGACGGAAGCGCTGCAGCATCCACTTGCAGCCCTGGGGCCCCAAGCACCCAGGGCGGGGGTGGGTGGGAGAAGGAGCCTCAATTAACCAGTACCCAGCCTTCTGGGACTCTCAAACAATCACTACAGTGTGGCCCTTGGTCTTGGACAGGAGGGGCCTGGGCCGGAGTCTGGTGATTAGGAGAACTCTGATTCTGTCCCTCTTATGGGGCAAAACTACTACATACTGGGCTGGGGACGAGTGGGGTGCCTGCCCAGAGCTTCTGCCCCTCTTTCTAGAGCACAGCCAGGGTACCCAGGACCCCATAAGTCACTGCCCAAACACCCTGCACAGGCTTCTTCCCTGGGCCTGCTTCCCTGGGGACAGACTGCATAGACCATATGTGTACCCAAGGCCCAGAGATGACCAACGGGTTACTGTTTTCCGGAAAATGGGAATGTGTGCATGGAGGAGGCCCCCGCTGTGGGATGGAGCTGGGGGAGGGACGAGAAGGGAGTGGGTGTGAGCTGAGGGCCAGCTCTCCCTGTACCCCACAGTTCTGGCTCTTAACTCTGGGAAGTCTGAGACTTAATTTGAATCTGGCCTTGCAGGTTATTAGACAGACAGACAGATGGGTGGATGATAGATAGATAGATAGATAGATAGATAGATAGATAGATAGATAGATAGATAAAGATAGGTAGATAGATGGAGAGATAGATGGAAATATACTTGTCAAAGTAGGAGGGTAGAGCCCATTTTGTTATAAGGTGTGTTTCTTTGAGTTATAACTTAACTACTTAGACACATGATGTGGGGGTCTCCATCTGCACTCTTGCCCTGGGCCCTGTGAGTGGAAGGCTGGTCCTGACCTCACTGGTGAACTATGAGCCCAAGATTGGCCTGTTCTGGGCTCCTTGGTACCCCCCTCCCCATCCCCACCCGGTCCCAAAAGGCTGGACCCAGAGGGCAGAGGCCCAGCCTCCTCACCTTCTTTGGATGGTAGTCAGGAGATGTCTTTTGCACGGCAACATTGGTGAGGTGAACATCTAGGAGAGGTTGGTGGTCAAGGACTAGTGCGAACAAGAAAGACAAGCCCTGTCCCATGCAGCCGCCGGAGACCAAACTAAGACTTATGCTTGGCCGCTGATGAGGAAGGCTATCAAACACCCGGACAGCATGGATGTGGGGTTGGAATCAGATGGGCCTGGGTTCAAATCCCACCTGTGTCTTTACTGGCTGCTGCCCCTGAACAGGTCACTTAACCTCTGACTTATTAAGTGGGGTACATAGCTGGGGAAACAGGCAAAGAGGAAGCAAACCATCCAAACCAATCTGTAGAGAAGTGGAACAGATTAGTTATGGCATCTTTCAGCAGGAAATTTTTTTAGCTTAGAAATGACAATAGAAATCACAGAGGAAGTCAGTGTGTGGGCCACCGATGTAAACATAAAAATAATCAGATACCAAGGCGAGAATGAGAAGCAAGCATGGCTAGAGACAAGATTTGTAACAACTATGACAGGCTAATGTTTTTTGTCACATGAAAATCCCACATAAATTGTTAACAATAAAAATTTATGACCTTAATAGATAATTAGATAGAGGGATATGAACACATCCGAAGACACATAACCAGCAAAGGACCATCTAGGAAAATGCCTACTAACGTTTCCAGTAAGAGAAGATGCCCAATTTTAAATGGAGCAAAAATACAATTGGAAGAAATGCAAATTCTAAGGCAAAACCCTGCTTCCCCATTAAGTCGGTTGCCTACGTGTTAACTTTTTCATTTGGAAAAACTCAAAACTCACAGGGTCATTGCAAGTATAATGACTGCCCACACATGCTTCACCTTTATGGGCCAGTTGTTTTAGAGATGTCTTTTTAAAATGGTTGCCTTCAGAATTGGAGGGCAGGCATAAAATGGGCCTAGTCAATGGAAGAGTAAAAATACCAAAAAACCTTCTGGAAAACAATCTAGTCATAAGCCCTTGACCCAGAAGTTACACTCTGGCAATGTCATCTGAAGGAAAACTTTTAAATATAGTAAAAGATTTATGAAAAATATGCTTCTTTGCGGCATTGGATTTCATAATTGGAAGAAATTAAATCCTTCCCAAATACCTGCAGCATGGAGGATTAGGAAACCAGTAAATCTACTCAGTGGACTACTTTATAACTAATAAAAAATGTAGGTGAGAAAAATACATGTTTATATGGTGGGATCACTCTTTTATAAACTACAAACAACAACAACAAAAAACCATACAAATGAATCTAGGAAGAAATACATCAGAAAGGTAAGTAATTGTCTCTACAAAACACGACTAGAGAAGGCTTTTCTTCCCACCCCCCTCATCCCTTTTAGTACATTTTCTGATTTGTCTTCCAAAAGCTATATTACTTGTATTGTGAAAGCTATACTCTTTAAATGTTTTATTACTTTTATTATTAAAGTAATGCATATGGTTGTAAAAACAATTCATAATACAGGAAAACACATGAAGTTGGAAATAAAAGTTCTTGGCCTGATTCTAATCCTCCGTGATTTTCAGAATTAATAAATTAGTGAACATCCTTTCTTACTTTCTTCTAAACAGAAACATCCTTTCTTAAAAGCCAAATCAGGGGCACCTGGGTGGCTCAGTGAGTTAAAGCCTCTGCCTTTGGCTGAGGCCCGCATCGGAGCCTGCTTCCTCCTCTCTCTCTCTGCCTGCCTCTCTGCCTACTTGTGATCTGTCTCTCTGTCAAATAAATAAATAAAAATCTTTAAAAAAAAAAAAACGCCAAATTGGGATCATAAACCTACCAGTTCTACACCTGCGTGTTGGTACTGACTTAATATTCGATCTTAGATGCCCTTTCATGACAGTTCAATTGACCTCATTGTAACAGCTGTGCAACTTCAGGCAGATGCTTTATCATTCCTTTTACCACCCCACAAGGGTGTTTTAACTCATTTCTATTTATTATTACAGTGTTGAAGTGGTTATTTTTGTATTTTGTGTGTGTGTATATATATGCATATAATATTTGAATAACTGTATAAACTATATATAAAAATGTAGATATATATACTTAAGGTCAGTAAAAATACCTTATTATTTTGTTATCCAAGGTTGCTTTATTATTTTATCTTTTTAAAAGAGATATTTATTTATTTGAGAGAGAGAGAGAGCAGGGGGGAGCGGCCCAAGTAGACCCTGTGCTAGGTGTGTAGCCTGATGTGGGGCTCCATCCCATGACCCGGAGATCATGACTTGAGCTGAAACCAAGCGTCAGTCACTTAACCAACTGAGCCACCCTGGTGCCCCCAAAGTTGCTTCATTGTTTTAAAAGCTGGGTGTGTAATAGAAGCAAATAGAAGCAAACACGGCAAAATATTAACATCTGTCAACGCTGGATGATAGATACCTGGATTACTCTGAGAGTCTTTTCTTCATTTTTCTATATGTTTTAAGGTTTTATTTATTTATTTGACAGAGAGAAACACAACTAAAGGGAACACAGCAGGAGGAGTGAGAGAGGGAGAAGCAGGCTTCCTGCTGAGCAGGGAGCCTGATGCGGGGCTTGATCCCAGGACTCCAGGATCATGATCTGAGCCAAAGGCAGACACTTAACGACTGAGCCACCCAGACACCCAATTTTTCTGTATGTTTTAAATATTTCAACATTTAGGGCGCCTGGGTGGCTCAGTAGTTTGAGTGTCTGCCTTCGACTCAGGTCATGATCTCAGGTCCTGGGATCAAGCCCTGCATGGGGCTCTCCGCTCAGTGGGGAGTCTGCTTCTCTCTCCTCACTTTCCCTCTGAGCTTGCTCTTTCACTCACTATCTCTCTCTCAAATAAATACATAAAAACATTTTTAATTAAAAAATATTTAAAATAAATATTTCAACATTTAAAAATTAAAAACAAGGAAAAGAAGTTGTAGAAACAAATGTGTATTCACTCCCTGTGCAAACAGCAAAAGCTTGTTAACTAGAAAGTATTCCTGGAGGAGGCTGGGATTTGCTGGTTAAGGACCCACAACCACAGAGATACACAAACACTTATAAAATAGGGGAAAGAGGTCGGCTAATGCACGCTGAGCACTTACTCTGGGCTTGGCACTGTCCTATGTGCTTTATGTGCGGGGTTTAGTCTTAACAAAACACATGGTGTCCAAAAAAATGAACCTAAAAGAGATGTTAACTTGGATATGATAAATGCTTGCTAGAATTACAAAATGAAACAAACAGACTAGAAATGCTGAAGTTGGAAAAACAGGGGGAAATTTTTAGGAACTATTCAGGAAGGCCTCCTCTCATTCCAACGTGCGGGCCATGCACAGACAGTAGCTCAGAGAGACCCATAATGGAGAGGCAGAATTAAGGCGAGGGCCGGGAACTGGCTAGAAGCCTCAGCTTGGCTGCCCCCCCCCCCAGCAGCTTAGCAGACGCAACACTTCCGTTCCCTCCCCCCACATACAGGTGATCTGGTCCTGCTGATTTCTCATCTCCCTGTCTCTGGACTATCAACCTCTATTTCTTCTGAAGCCTACATCTAAAAATCTTAGAAACGTTATTTTTGATGTCAACAGTCTAACCGGATAATACACGCTCATGGTTCAAAAGTCGAAAGGGTTCAAAACGTGTATGAGGACATTATCTCCTTCCCCGCGCCTGTCTCCACCTGCCCAAGTCCACTCCCAGAGGCAACTTCTGTTTCCAATTTCTTGTCCTTCATTTCAGAGATGTCTGTGCCCAGATTCTAATCTGTAACGTGAACGGAAGCATACTTTGCATACTTTGTTTTTTTCCAATTGACAATACACCACCGAGATTATTTTGTACCTGTACATAAAGCATGCCCCCCGCCCCGTTCCTTTTTAACAGCCACGTAGCATACCATCGTGTAAATGAGCCATTCTTTTTATCTCCTATTGGGGTTTTTCTGCTGTCACAAACAAGAGCGTGCAGGGCATTACCTTTCATCCTCTCTTTTCCTGTCCTGTGAGTGTACATGTAGCGTAAATTCCCCGAAGGGAATGGCTGGGTCCGAGGACATGTGTTTCTGTGTTTTGATAGACATTTGTCGGATTGCCTCTGAAGGGGTTGTACCAGCTTACACTCCCCCAGCAACACGTGTGTTCCCCCGGCCTCGCCAGCACAACCTGTTCCCAAATTTCCAGTCTGCCAGTGCGATGGGTAGAAAGGGCATCGTGTTTGAGCGAACACATGCACCAATGATTAAAGCACGTGAAAGGATGCCAACATTCTCCAAAGGGGCTCAAGCTCTCCCATCCAAGGACTCTGGACCAGCACAGATGGCAGGGACACCGTCAAAATGTGGTCAAGCAGAGCAGTTTGGGCTGAGCTGCTCTGAGCAGAGCGGGGTTACTCCCCTGGGGTCACTAGGGGTTCCCCCAACCCGCAAGACTGTCAGGGCCCGGAGGAAGCCACGAGGCCCGTCTTTTTCACCGCCGTATCTCCTGTGGCCAGACCACAGCTTGGGGCTCTGTGGAATGAACAAGTTTTCCTGAGAAGCTGGGGGACAGGAAAGGGGCAGGGTGCATGGGGGATGGGTAGGCAGCTGTCCCAGGATACACTGATCATCGATGCTGCTCAGGGTGAAGCGGGTGTTGGAGAATCGGGCAAAGCCATCCCGGTACAGCCAGGCCCGAAGCGGGATATACTGTGTCCAGGGGGAAAAGAGGGAGAGGTGGGGGAGGGGGTGAATAGGAGCACTTTTGCCCTTCTGAGCTTTGGCATCTGCTGTTTCCTCCACCTGGAGTGCCTTTCCTCCCTTCCCACATCACCCCTCAAGAATCTGCTCCAACATCTGCCTCCTCTGATTTTACCCCTCCCTCCCTGGTGCTGGGGGTGGGAAGATGCAGAAGGAACACAATGAACAGGCCTCTTCTCTGCTCCGCCACTGCGGGCAATGCCCCAGCTCAGGGTGTGTCCATATTCCCAGCCTACCTCCCACATCCCTATGTCCTGTGTCCCACATCACACCACAAAGGTTTGGATGCTGTTGGTGGGGGTGGGGGGCAGGGAGCACAGCAACTCCTCATCTAAGAGTAGGCTCCGGGGCTAAGCTGTCTGGATTTAAACCCCAACTCTGTCCGTCATCAGTGTGACCTTGGGCAAGTCACTCAACCCCTCTGTATCTGTTTCTTCTTCTGTAAAATGAAGATAATAATAGAACTGAGCTCTCTGGTCATTAGGAGGAATGAAACAAATGATTGAATGAATGAAACAAAATCTGCCAAATACCAGGGTTCGGTACTCAGTAGGTGCTCAGTAAAATTTAGCTGCGGTTACGACGGATGATTGGGTGAATAAAGGACAGGTAGAGGGCAAATCCAGGCCCTGGGATGGTAAAGTGTGATCTGCTCACCTACCCCGACCCCCAGCCCCCATTATCCTCAGATGCTCCCTGGGCTCTTCCAGGCAGGCAAAACCAGACAAGCTCACATAGGTGCCCCTCAGAGTGGCTTCTGCCCCTGTCTCCAGTCCAGCTGTCCCTTACCTTGTCTGGAGGAGGGGACCATCTTAGCTACTCACCGACATCACCAACACATAGACACGCAGGTCAAACTTGCGACCTGTGCAGGCAAGGGAAGAATTCAGGCAACGAATACCGACCATGTGCCCAGCACCGTGCTAGGTTTGGGGGTTACACTGAAGGACAGAGGGTAATGCCAATAAAGGCACACGGGTAAAAGGAGAGGGTGACTGGTGGACGATTAATGCCCAGGAAAGGCCGGGGTGCCTCAGTGGTTCTGTTAAGGGTCTACCTTTAGCTCAAGTCATGGTCCCGGGGTCCTGGGATGCAGCCCAGCCTCAGGCTCCCTGCTAAGCGGGGAGTCTGCTTCCCCATTTCCCTCTGCCCCTCCCTGACCCCCCTCCCCCAGTTCATGCTGTCTCTCACTATCTCTGTCTCTCTCAAATAAAGAAATAAAATCTTAAGAAATGCTGGGGAAAAACTAAAAACATGAGATCAAGGAGGCTTCATGGAGAAGTGTGACCTAGAGGAAGAGAAGCGCCCACCTAGCCCAGAGGGGTGGACTTGAGCTTTGAGGGAGGCCTGCACAGGGGCCCAGAGGGGGCAGAGTAGGAGGAGACGAGGTTGGTGAGGTCAGTGAGGTCAGCAGGGGCCAGCCAGCTTATGTGCAGTTTTTGGGTTTTGTTTCATCCACCATGGGAAGCCCCTGAAGGGTGTCTTGCCCCCCACCTGTGTTGGAGCAGGGCACAGAGGACCAGGGCAGCAGTGGGCACTGGTGAGGACAGGAGGGGACACTGGGATGGAAGTGGTCAGACGGATTCAAGAGGTGCATGGGAGGGAGCCTGAGGAGGTCAGTGTAGGGAGGAGCCACCAGGGCTGGAGGGGCGGGGACATGGGGAGGCTGGGAAATGAGCCTCCCCCCGCAGGGCTAGGTTGGATTCTAGGCTCCCTGTTGGGTTTGAGTTGCTGGGGGGCCCCCACGAGGGCATGCCACAGGCTGTGTGTGGGTCCGGGCTGTCAGGGTCCAGGGTGTCAGGGTGAGGTCTCAGCACTAGCATCTGGAGGGTGTTTAAAGCCACAAGAAAGGATAGGGTCACCAGGGTAGGGATGGAGGGGAGAGCAGCCAAGCAGCTCAGACTCTGTTTTGGGCAGAGACAGCCATCTCACCTCCTATCAGGTAGGGATTTTCGATATAGCGCTGAGCTACGTAGTTCTCCACAGGGATCTCATCCTTCTGGTCATCAGAACTTCTCGCATCCTAGTTGTGATAATTACTATTGTTGACAGTTATGGAACATTCCCTGTGCAGGAGGCATTGTATTAGGTGCTCTCCTCGGGGTATATCAACCCCCATCAGAGAAGTACTCATGTTATCCCCAGTTTATAGATGGGAACCTGAAGCACAGAATGGGGAGTGCCTTGCCCAAGGTCACACAGCTATGCGGTGGTACAGCTGGGAGGTGGGCTCACAGGCTGGGCTCAGAGCCTTTAACCTCCAGATCCATTTACATGTAAACAGATTAAAAGTGGGGCGCCTGGGTGGCTCAATCATTGAGCATCCGCCTTCTGCTCAGGTCATGATCCTGGAGTTAGGGGATCGAGTCCTGCATGGGGCTCCCTGCTCCGCGGAAACCCTGCTTCTCCCTCTCTCACTCCCCCTGCTTGTGTTCCCTCTCTAACTGTGTTTCTCTCTATCAAAAAAAAAAAAAAATCTTTAAACAGATTAAAAGTGAAATTAAGTACTCCCATAGGGATGAAACTTGAGGACATTACACTAAGTGAAATAAGCCAGACACAAAGGACAAATGCGGTTTGAGCCCACTTAGATGAGGTCCCTAGAGTCATCAGATCCACGGAGATGGAAACTAGAAGGGTGGCCCCCAGGGGCTGGGGTGGGGAGGGGAAATAGGGAGTTAGTGTTTCTTGGGGACAAAGTTCCGGAAGTAGATGACAGAGTTCTAGACATGGACGATGGCGGTGATGGTCACCCAACAATGTGAATGTACTTCATGCCACTGAATTATACACTTAAAGGTAGTCAAAATGGTAAATTTTACATATACAAAAAAAGAAAGGAAAAGAAATTTAAAATCCAGCTCTTGAGCAGTGCTCCACGTCAACGCGTGGCTGGTGGTGTAGCGGGGAGAGCACAGACACACCCCTTCCACCTCTGTGGAAGGCTCCATGGGTCAGCGCTGTCTGCAGCGCCACACAGACGCCCATGGGCATTCCTGTCCCTTCTCTCCCCGAGTTCTCTCCCCGCCACCTCAGCCCAGGAAGACAGCAACGCCCTTTCACAGTAACCTTGTGAGGCCCAAAGGCAAGGGTCACACACTTGGTGAGGTCACACAACAACCCAGTGGCAGGGATCCCCTGGAAGTCAGGGTTCCTGGCCCCCAGGGCAGATTTCCCACACTTACTGTCACCCCACCCCAAGGTGACCGGTAACCGGGCCTTCCCTGCCTGGACAGCAAACCACCCCCTCCCTGTACTCACATGGCTTCCAGAAGGATTGACAGCAGTGCGAGCTGGCGGGGCCTCTAAGCTGGTGAGCTTCTTTCCCACGGTGCCCTGCCGGGTTTCATGGGAGGAATCAGGACACACAGGGGAAGGGGGAGGGGGAGGGGGGAAATTCACTGAATACCAGCTCGCACAGCCGGTGCTAGGTGCGCACGAATTGGTCTGGTCGTCCTGCTCTTCACTCACCCTGCACTACTAGGCTAAGGTTCAGAGGGGTTCAGCAATTTTCCCAAGACCACAGAGCTGACTAGTGGCAGAGACAGGACTGGACCCAGGATTTCTGCTGACACCGTGTCTAGGGTAGGGCTGGGGTGGTGGGGAGCAACTTCAGGCTTGGCCTAGGATCCCCATGAAGAGTCAGCCAGGCTCTCCCCAACCAGGAGAGAGGGGAGGCGGGGTACAGAGGCCCTGTTCTCAGGTTTTAGTCATATCAACTCATTGCGCCCGGGGCACAGATAGGTAAAGTACCTTACCCAAGGTTACACAGCTATTAAGGGGCAAAACCAAGATTTAAATCCAGGCAATATGGCTCCAGAGACACTCCCCCCTTTCTAAGGACTTGCCCCAGAGCTTCCCTGCCAGCCCTCTAAGCTTTGAAGGACAGAAGGCGGGGCCCCTCATTGCAGCAAGGGCAGAGGGAGGCTTCAGGAAAGAGGGGGAGCTGTAACTTACCTTCCTCCAGTCCATGATGTCCTTCAGCCTCCGGAAGAGAAAGATACCCTTCCCCTGTGAGCGGGCAACCTGAGGGGGCAGGAGTGAGGGCGGAAGGGGGGCTCTCAGCTGTGCCCAGGGCACCTCCCCACCATTTCTCTGTCTTTATCTTTCCCATGGGCTTCCGGCTTTCCCCAGAGGAATGGCCCGGCCCAGCGCCATGGAGCCCGGCTGCAGAGAAGGCACTAAGCCTGGCACAGACAGAGGCCCACTTCGTTCACAAAGGCAAACAATGGCATGAATAATACAAAAGAGCAGACAATTAAAAAACCATTTCTAATAGTCTTGGGAACACATCATCCAATTCTTTTTTTGGAAATCAATTTGCCTTCCTAATTAGGTTTTGCTTCAGCTAATACTGATCAGTCTGCCTTTACTGAATCCCAGCATGGATAATTCATAAGCTTCACAGAGTCTACGGGCTGGAAACATCTTTAATATCATGCAGAGCCATCAGCACCAGAGGCATTACTCCTTCTGTGAAATCCCTCTATGATGGTCACCTGCCTGCCATTGCCTGACCACAGTGTCAGGGAGCTCACTACCCTCCCCCACCTCCTGCCGCAGCCCATCTGTTGCAGGATAGCACTATTCAGCTGTCATCCCCAAGGCATACATAAGGTGACTACTGTGTGCTAAGCATGATGCTCTCACAGTGACCTAGACCTCATGGAACTTTCACCGCCTAACCTTTGTTGAGCTCAGATTTCCCAGCCTGGCTCGGGCCTGTAGGGCCTCCTAAAACAAATCTGATCCTGGGCCCTGGAACAGCACTTTGATCATCTGTAACCAATGAACAGGTCCCCCTGAGTCGTTGCACATGAAGAATGCAAACTCTCCTTTCTTTCTGTTCTCCTCTGAGCACAGCCCGGCTGGCCAGTGTGAGGCTCTCTGTACAATGTAGGGCCAGGCAGAGGGGTCAGGTACAGTTGTCCAGGTTGCCCACTGCGTGAAGGACTCCCAGTCCTGGGAGCAGTGGGAGCCCAAACCCAGGCCCACTCTGCCCGCAGCACTATGTGCCTGCTTCAGGGTCGTGAACACCCAGAAGACGGGGTGCCCACAGGCTGTGGAGGACCACTAGTGGCTCAGAGACAGCCACCTGGGCACCACTATTTTGGAAAGCAACTCATCAGTGTGCATAAGGGCTCCCAACAACTCACGGCCAGGCAAAAGACTTAAATTCACTTCACAGAAGAAGCTCGCCCAGTGTAAACAATGAAAAGTCACTCAACTTCATTAGTCTCATGGAAACGCACATGAAAACCCCAGGAGGATACCACTTCGTGCTCCTTGAGTCAAACAGAGAAAGACAGTTATCATATGGTTTCACTTATTTGTGGAACATAAGGAATAGCATGGAGGACAGTAGGAGAAGGAGGGAAAAATGAAGAGGGGGGATTCAGAGTGGGAGGTGAACCATGAGACTGTGGACTCTGGGAAACAAACTGAGGGTTTTAGAGGGGAGGGGGTGGGGGATGGGGGAGCCCGGTGATGGCTATTAAGGAGGGCAAGGATAGCACGGAGCACTGGGTGTTATACACAAACAATGAATCATGGAACACTATAACAAAAACTAAGGACGTGCTGTATGGTGACTAACATAATTTTTAAAATTATATAAAAAATACCATGAGAAAACTCAAATAAAATAAAACTAAAAACAAACAAACAATGGGGGCACCTGGGTGGCTCAGTCGGTTAAGCATCTGACTCTTGGTTTCAGCTCAGGCGACAATCTCACGGGAGTGAGATCCAGCCCGTCATCTGGCTCTGCGCTCAGTGTGGCATCTGCTTCAGATCCTTTCTCCCTCTCTCTGCCCCTCCCTGATCTCTCTCTCTCTCTTAAATGAACAAATAAAATCTTCTTTAAAAGATTAAAACAGGGGCGCCTGGGTGACTCAGTCATTAAGCGTCTGCCTTCGGCTCAAGTCATGATCCCGGAGTCCTGCAATCGAGCCCCGCATCAGGCTCCCTGGTCGGCGGGAAGCCTGCTTCTCCCTCTCTCACTCCCCCTGTTTGTGTTCCCTCTCTCATTGTGTTCTGTCAAATAAATAAATAAAATCTCTTTAAAAAAATAAAAGATTAAAATAATGAAAAACAAACAACAGCAAGTGTTGGTGAGGCTGCGGAGAGACTGGCACTCACGGCTGTTGGTGGGAGCGCACATCGTTGGAAACGGGCAGCATCCACGAAAGCTGAACCCAGGCACCTGCTCTGGCCCAGCAGGTCCTCTCCTAGGCCCCTACAGGGCAGGAACGTGGGCACCCGGGCACGCACCGACACATGCAGGGATGTCCATGGCAGCACGAGTCCCAACAGCTCCGACCCTGAAACTCCCAGGTGGATAAAGGTAGTCGCGGTGGAACGGGATAGAGCGATGACGACGAGCAGCGGGCAGTCACCCACATGAGCGGGATGAACGGGGTGAACATGATGTTGATGGAGAGAGACGGACATACCTCATGTTTCCCAGGATGTAAAGTACAAAGACAGACAAAGGCATCTATGCTGTTAGGGCCCGGAGGGTTATGAAGGGGAGAGGGTCTGGAGGGAGCTGCTGAGGGGCTGGCTTTGCTCTGCCTGGGAGCTTGCTACCTCGTGAAAACATACCAAGCTGCGCCTCCTTAACTGGGGCATATTCTGTTTACTAAACTTCAGTTGAGAAGTTTATTTAAGGCTTCTGCCTTTTGATCTAGGAGCCCCCGCCCCCACCCCGTGGGCTGCCTTCCTACAGTCACCCCTTCCTTCTCTCCGATTCAGGCCAATGGGACCTACAGAGACATCCGCTTGGGGCTCTGGGGCTTCTAAGAATGCCTTTTGTCCTTAAAGACATCCTTAAAAATATAAAAAAAACAAAATCCTTCCTTAAAAATCTCAGGGTCAAGGAGGAGGAGAAAGAGAGGGAGAAGCAGGTCCCCTGCCGAGCAAGAAGCCCGATCCTGGGACTCAGGGATCATGACCCGAGCTGAAGGCAGACATTTAACAACTGAGCCACCGAAGCACCCCACATATCAAAGTTGTTAAGACTGGAAATCGCCTACTATCCAGCTCCAGCAGATTGTAATTTGCAAAGACAGTCAGAAAAATATTTCCAGTCCCATACGTTTTCCCAGAACCTTGCTACCCTCCTCTGTTAAGTAGTAAAGTCGCTATGTCCTCCCTTTGAGTCTGGGCGAGCATTTAGGACTGTCTCTACTGATGGCACGTGGCAGGAGTCACGTTACGTGGTTTCCAGTGGCGGGTCACACCAGGCAATGCAGTTTTCCACATGGTTTTCTCTTCAGGGATGGTTGCCCTTGGAATATAAACACCACGCTGGGAGGAAGCACAGGTCATATGGAGGGGCCCACACGAGGGCAACTGAGACTTCCAGCCCTCCACCCTGGCTGAGCCCCCAGCCAGCAGCCAGCACCAACTTGACAGCCAAGGGAGTGAGCCAGCTTGGTAGAGAATGCTCCAGCCCCGGCGGAGCCGTCCCAGCAGACGCTGGAGCAGGTAGGAGCCTTCCCGGCCCAGTGCTGCCCAAACTGGGGGTTCGGGAGCTAAATAAGACATGACTTTTGTTTCGAGCCACTGGGTTTTGGGGTGCAGCAATCAAACCCGAACACTAATGTTAGGGGAATGGTTTATAACAACTGCGGACCTTCCTATACGCCCGGCACCAAGATTTCCGCACCTTACCTCGTTAAAGCTTTACCAAAAAATCCTCTATGTAGGCATTAATACTCTCCCCATTTTGCAGCCAAGGAAACCAAGGAACAAGGCCAAGCACTGTGTTCAAGTCTACCCAACCAGCAGGTGACACACCCAGGTAGCGAAACCTGTGCTTCACGAACCCGGGGCTCACGCACCGTCTGCGAAGGGCCGAGGAGGACACAAAATCACACGACAGACAACAGTCCTACTCTTGGGAGTAACAATCTTCCTCAATAATTTGCGAGTTAAATATATTATTTTTTTAAAAAGATAAATTAGGGGCGCCTGGGTGACTCAGTCGCTAAGCATCTGCCTTCAGCTCAGGTCACGGTCCCAGGGTCCTGGGATCAAGCCCCACGTCGGGCTCTCTGCTCAGCGGAGAGCCTGCTTCTCCCTCTCCCTCTGCCTGCTGCTTTGTCTACTTCTGCTCTCTCTCAATCTCTCTGTCAAATAAATAAATAAAATCTTTAAAAGCAAATAAATAAAAAATAAAAGCACTCTTTTGTGACAGTGTGAAATACAATTTCGCCAGATGCCAAAGAGACCAAGACGCGCCCCTGCCCTCTTGTTTGAGCTCCTGTTAGTCAGGGCTTCTGTTACGTGCTGCCCCAGACACCCCCGACTCTTAGAAGATTGCAGTGAAAGGTTTGAGGAGCTGTGGTGGGGTAAACTTGAGAAACAGAAGATTAAATTCTGTTCTTCCTGTCCTGCAATTTGGACAGAGGCCCCCAGGGCTGGGAGCAGCTTAGCGGTTGCCAGGATGCTCAGGCCCTGAGTGAAATGTTCAGCCAGATCTGCAGACGCAGAGGGACTGATGCACTGTAGGACAGGCCGGGCCCTGAGAGCCAGCACCTGCCCCCAGCCACGTGAGGTGGGCTAGACAGGCAAGCATGGTGGCCCCACCGTCTGGTCCTGTCTACTTCTGGCCAACACAGAGGGCCTGAGCTAGGTGGGAGCGGAGAATGTCCAGATGGAAAAGAAGTTTGGATGGATACAATTTTTACATCACCTAGGCTTTTAAATGGCAGACCAGGGGCTTGTGCTTACACTCTGAGAGTGACAGCAAAGCCCTCCGAGAAGGGCTAGGCCTCAGGCTCTGTGGGAAGAGGGGTCCCTGAGGGTGGCATGGAGGGGACGATGCTGCTTATTCCCTCTGAGTCCAACTCAGCCTCTCAGCGTCCCTGCTCTGCTGCCACTAAAGAGGAAGAGGAAGAGTCAGCAGGCCCTAGGGAACCACAGAGGCGACGTGGAGGGAAAAGGCAGGCCCCTGGCTGCCCTCCCTGGCCCCACCACAGCAACTATGTGAGAACTCTTGTGCGTGGGTGCTCGAGAACAGTCCAGCTCACTGACAAGTGGGAAGAATGGAGAGATTTGGGATTTTTTCCCTCTATTTTCTAAACTTGGAGTAGTGTCTTTTTTGTTTGTTTTTTGCATTTTCCCTACCCCAAAGGGATCCACACAACAAGATTTGTTGATTGATTTTGCACCACCTAATACTCTAGCCCAGTGGTTCTCAGCTCTTTTGTTCCGAACCCTGGCCCCTGAATCTGGGACCCTGTGAGGAATGCAAATTCTTGTGCCCCACCCCTCACCCCCAGACCTACTGAATCAGACACTGAGGAATGGAGGAGGGGCTTTAATCAACTCCAGAAAATTCCGATGCACTCTCAGATTTGAGAATGACTCCTCTACAGTCTCAGTCCTCAAGGTGTGGTCTGCGAACCAGCGGCAAGGGCCTCACCTGGGAGCTGGTTAGAAACGCAGACTTCTGGGCCCTATGCAGACCAGCTGAATCAGCTTCTGCCTTGAACCAAATGCCCAATGATTGTGGGCATATGGTGGGTTTGGAAAGCACTGACCTCATGCTTTCCAGGGGCAGGGGGAGAGAAGGTGTTGCCTGGACTCTCAGAAATGATAGTAAAATGGTTCATTCGTGGACACCTAAGTGCCAAGCCCTTCATATAACTTGTATAACTCATGTATATAACATGTTTTCTCTTTGTTGGATTCTCTCCCAAACCTGTCAAGTATGTACACTCGTTAATTCCACTTTACTGACGATGAGGATGCAGACTTAGAGGGCTGAGCAATCTGCTGGGGGTCAGCTGGCTCATAAGCAGCGGGGACAGAGTTAGAGCCCAGGGCACCCACTCTCCGCGCCCCGCACCCCACACCCCAGACAGGGTGTCGCAGCTCTGCGGGGGCAAGAACGCTCGCACACCGCCAAGATGCCGCCTCTTAATTACAGCCATCTTGCGTCTGCCTCTAACAAAGGCCGTGGGCTGGGAAAGGAATCAACTTAATATGCGATTGCTCTTCCCAATTAACACAAACTACCATTTGTCTGGGAGGATAACTGCTGGGAGCTGGAACAGCCCAGTTCCAGAACAGGTTGCAGTTCTCATCTGCCTCACCCCTTCCACTCTGGCTGCAAAGAAGGAGGTGCAAGCCTCCCAGCAGACCCCACCGGGGACAGGAGCAGGAGGCCCCGGGAAATGGCTGCCAGGGACCCGGTTGGGAGTGTCTGTGGTCTTCGTCTGCCCTTCTGAGCACTTGTGCATTGTCTAACACCGGCCCTAGTCCCCAGCTGCACAAGGAAGGGCTGCCCCCGACTCTGCTCCCCACAGCTCCCTTCCTGGGGTCTGGCACACTCCCAAGCCCGGGAAATAGAGGGCTTTGCTGATACCATTCAGGGCTCTGGTGGCTTTGTGGGGAGAAAGCAGCTCTGGCACGAGGAAGAACCGGGGGGCTGGTGGGCACTCAGCCAGCCGTGCCCTCCCCCTCAGTTTCTGGATCCCTGAAGGGCTACCTCTAGATGCAAGGTGTTCATTCATGCAGTTCCCTCTTCCTGGAATGCTCTTGCCTACCTCTGCCCTTCTTCAGGCTGACCCTCTGCATCCTTCAGGCCATGGCCAATGCTAATCCTTTTAATAACAATAACCACAGCAGCTGCTCTCACTTCTGGAGCACCGCATATGTGCTCTGCTTGCAGTAATCCACTTAGTCACATGCCAGCATTATGCCCCAGGGACTGCAGTCTCACTTTGCAGATGGGGAGCCTGGGGCACAGAGAAGTTAAGTAATCTACCTGAGGTCACACAGCTAGTAAGGATACGGGCAGTATTTGAGCCAAGGGGTTTGACCTCAGAGCCTAGTCTCCCTTCAGAAAAGTGCCCCACAGTGGGGAGCCTCCTACCACTTCCTCTCTACTGACATTTAACACAGCTTGAGGCACATAGATGTCCTCTGTACTGTCTGAGCCCAAGGAAGCCAGAGACCCACTTCCAGCTTACTGAGGGCTGTGTCCCCAGCACCTAGGTCTATGTCTGGCTCGTGGCAGGTGCTCTGTGAGTATTTATGGACTGTCTGAATACACAGGTCTCAGTCTCCTCCTCTTTAAAATGCGGTAATAGCTCCTCCCAAGGGCCACCTGAGAGCAGGGCAGCAGGGAAAGTGCTGGGCGTGGCCTGATCTTGGTTCTTCTCCTGTCTGGAAGAGAGGTGGGGATCTGAGCTCCAGCAAGCCTCGGGATTCCCTGCCCTAGTGTCCTGAGGATTACTTGTTCATCTCATAAACATGCATTGAACACCTACTGTGTGCTAGCTGTCACAGCTGCTGGGTCCACACAATGCAAAGAGATGAAGTCAGCCCTCAAGGGGAGTGGGATGGTGCCTCTAAGGCTGAATTGCCAGGCAGAGTTGTGTCCGGGGCTGTGCCATGGGGGACCCCTGCTCTGTCTGGTGCCCGGGAAGCCCTCCTCCCTCCACCCTTGCCCCTGCTCCCGGCACTGGGCACGCACAGGCTTCATGATCCAGGTGATCCCCGGGGTTCTGCGGAATTCTTCCACGAACAGGTGGTACTCGCATGGCATCTCGAAGGTCTTGGGGAAGAAGTCACACTTGGCTGCCTCCGCCTTTCCAGCCTCGCGCTCCAGCTGTTTCCGGAATCGCTTCAGGTTCTTCACCATGTAGTTCTTGCGGGTCAGCTGCGTAGCGGGGGGGTGAGCAGGCCGTTAGTGCTCGTGCCCAGTGCCCTGCTCCAGCGCCCAGCCCCAACCACCCCAGCTGGCCCCTGCAGCCTCTGGCCCGCCCAGTAACAATCAGGATAAGAGTAACGCTGAGGGCCTGCTGTTCTATAGCAATCCTGATTTTACAGGCCAGAAAACCAAGGCTCAGAAAGGTTAAGTCAGTTGCCCAGAAGCACCCAGCTAAGGGACGCACTGCCCGTGCTGTCTGACTCCCAACATCAGGTTTCTAACTGCTAAGCGGCACTAACCTTTTCGAATCTCCTCCAGTCCCATCTTTGTGGTCTGGTTCCTCCTAGATCTCCCTCCCATCTCTAGACTCCCACTTGCTCAACTTGTCTCTCCCCTGAAGTCATCATAGGTTTGAGCATCCGGCTCCTTCGGCCCTCGCCCCACCCATCTCCAGTGCTGGAATGCCAACCAGACTGTGACCTCAGTCCCCAGCCCAGGCAGCCTGTCGTTCAGGTACCAGATGCTCACTCTCTCACACTCTAGCTCCTCGTGTATCGTGTGCACGTGTTCCCCACCTGGCACGTTCTGCACAACCCCTTCCACTTTTCCCTGCTGGCCCTTGCACTCCCACACCTGCTCATCACCACATCCAGTGCCGTGCATTGGCCGACTCAGTCTCCCGGCCGCCCCAGCTCCGCTCACCTCGTAGTGGTTTCGGAAGTGACTAATCCTCACATGCTCATCCATGTAGGTGTGGTCAAAGTTCTCCCGGAGCCAGCTCACATCACACCAGTAGAAATCCCACTCCCCTTCACTGCGGGGGTGGGGGGGACAAAGCTCGCGACCTGAGAACCTCAGCACTCTGGGGGTATGGGGCCCAGGGAGGTGCAGCAAAGGGTAAGCAGCAGTGTGTTCATCAGGAGTCTTGGGGGGAGGGGGGCTACCCACTGTGCTCTGTGAGGCCAGAGTGAAAACTAAAGAAATATTCCTGCACAAATCCAAGCTGCTGGCTTCCTCTGAATGATCAGCAGAGCAGCTGCATGGGTCCTGATGCCTCCTGGCACCTGTCATCTGGAGGGAGGCGCTGCTGCCAAGTAAGACAGGGCCCGCCCTCTCCAGGTCACAGGCCCCACTTCTCCATACGGCCCACGACAACCAGCCAGCTTTACCTGGTCATATTCCCTGCCTGGGGTCTGGAAGCATCTCTGTGGCCTGCTACCCCCCACCCCGCCCCCAGCCCACATGACCAGGCAGCACAGTCAGGTAACATCTGAGAGCCATTCCCAGTCCACAAAGCCCTCCTCTCACTGACTCCTCCGAGAGGCCTCAAGAGGTGATGGCAATCATCCCTGGAGCCCTCAGATGAAGATGACCCTGCCGCTGAGGCCCTGGCAGCATCAGGATTCCTACCCAGGCCTCCCCAACTCCAAATTCCGACCTGCTTCTTCACCACGGCACTAGAGAGGGACAGGCTGGTCTCCCCAGTCTGATGCCACAGCTGTGGGGCCGAGAGGAAACGCTTGAATACCATGTGGCGGGAAATAAAACAACGCCACCATGATGGCTTCCAACATCTTCTTAAGTAAAAAATTACAGCTGTAACTGAAGCCCCGTGTGGACGAGACGAGACTCCAGTACCAGGCAGTGAGAATCCTGGATTCCCTATTCTCTCACTTGTTCCCTCATTCACAGAGAGGCTGCGAGAACAGGGTGGAGACAGCCCAGGACTCCACACACAGGTTGACCAGGTGCTGTCCTAGCCCAAGGCCTGACAAGCCAAGTGGCCTTAAATATGGCAGTTTTTACTCCTCTGTGTGCAGCTTTCCCACTCTCAGTAAATGGGTATGATAATAGCACCTTCCAGAAGGTCAGGGATCATGCATGTGAAGTGCTCAAGAGCGCCCATCAGGCTTGGCTGCTGGTAGGCAACAATATTCACTGAGCGCCATGTCAGGGCTGCTGGTGGCCCTCACCCCTCGTGGCTACCCTCTCCCTTTCTCTACAGTAACAGAATTCCCAGCCTTTACCTGGGAAGATATCATCTACGTTCTCCAAAATAAAGACTGCATTTTCCAGAATCCCTTGCAGCTCAGCTAAGTTCCGGCCAATGTGAGAGACTTCTAGATAGAGTCCTTCAAGGGCAGAGCATGCATTTTCTTGCCTCCTTCCTAATGACTGTGGCTTGGGCTCTGTGTGAGGCTGGAGCCTCACCTTAGACTGTGAAGACAAGGGCCTCACCCAAGGGATAGCAGAATGGAAAAATGGAAATGGATGGATTCAAATTTCTACACCGTCTCTGAACTTCCTACATCTGGACTTGAGCAGGAGAGAGAAATAAACTTCTAGACTGTCAAAATCCCTTTTCCTTTGGGTCTCTGTTACATGCATCCAAACCTTAATCCTAACTTTTATGAGCTCCTACTATGTGCCAAGCATCGGAAGCTTGTTCATCTCAGCATCCCCAGGGCTCGGCTTGGGGTCAGGTAACTTGTTCAAGGTCACAGAACCAGTAAGTGGAAGAGAAGCCCTTAACCTGGACCTGCCATCACTGGAGGATTCAAGCCAGGCAGTCAGTGATGACTGCATTCCTTGATTCTCCGGAGAGCTCTAGGACACTGGCTGTGGAACAGTCTAGCTCAAGTGGGTGTGAGCCCCACTCTGACACTCACGTGCAATATGACCTTCAGTGACTGGCTGAGTACCTCTGAACATAATCATATCTTGCGGGATGGTTGTAAGGCTTAAATAAGACAGAGGGTATGGGGAAGGCAACCAACACATCTTGAGCGCTAAATAAATGTTGATCCCTATCACAACCAAATCGAGACAAGTCCCAGCAGCCACCTCAGTGAACTAGGAGAAAACAGGGAGACAAGGACCTGTGAGGCAAAAGGAAGAAGGGACGAGGTTGGCAGGGAGTGGGGCGGGGTCTTACTCCTTTACTTCCACCCAGCCTGGCCTATGGCGAAGGACGTCCATGAGAGTGTTCATGAGAGTGGTCTTGAATCGAATTGATGCTCTCTGCTCTCTGCAAGACAAAGCAACAGAACATTCAGGGCCACACAGAAACCTGTGCAAGGATGTTCATAGCAGCTTTACAATAGCCCTAAACTGGGGGGCACCTGAGTGGCTCAGCTGGGTAAGGGTCTGCTTTTGGCTCAGGTCATGATCCCAGGGTCCTGGGATCGAGCCCCACATCAGGCTCCTTGCTTGCTGAGGAGCCTACTCTCCCTCTGCCTGCCACTCCCTCTGCTTGTGCGCTGGCTCTCTCTCTCTCAAATGAATAACTAAAATCAGAAGGAAGGAAGGAAGGAAGGAAGGAAGGAAGGAAGGAAGGAAGGAAGGAAGGAAGGAAGGAAGGAAGGAGAGATTAACAGTAGCTAGTAGCTGGGTGTTAAGGATGTGGGAGGGTGTGGGGACTGTGGTAGAGGGCAGAGGGAAAAGGAGGGAGTGGGCATGGCTATAAAAGGGTCACATAAGAGATTCTTGTAGTGGTGGGAATTTTCCTTATGGATGTCAGTATCCTGGTTGTGATACTGTACTATATAGTTTTACTCTCTGTTAACATTGGAGGGAACCAAGTACAGGGCACATGAGATCTCACTGTATTATTTTATACAACTGCATAAGAATCCACAGTTACCTCAAAGTCAATATTTAATTTTTTTACAATGTAACACATCTTTAGAAATCCTAATAATGGCTACTTTTGTGGGGCGGTGATTGGAAGCGAGCATGAACGGCATTCTGGGGTGTTGGTGATGTCCTGTTTCCTGCATATTAAGTTGATGAAAAATCATTGAGCTGTAAACTTATGATGTATTCACCTTTCTGCATATACAACAGAACTCTGTAATAAAATATACTACAAATAAAGTTAAAGGACTGTCTATAGGTTAAGATAAAATATTTGCAATGCTTACAATCCATGAGACATTAGGACCAAGTACAAAAAGAGCTCCTACAAACTGTTAAGAAAAAGACGAAGAACTCAATAGAAAAAATGCCTAAGGGATATGAACAGGCAAATCACAGGAGAGGAAATTTACCAGTATGCATGTGAAAAGATACTCAACCCTCTCAACAACCAAGTAAAGTGAAATATCAAAGAGGATTTCTGCTACAGGTTACAACATGAAAGGATGTGAAAGACTTTCACTCCTATAATAACAAGGGGGGAAAATGTACAAAATAAATATCACACTTGACTATGGGGGCTAGTGGAGAACAATGGACAAAAGGAAATGTGACCAACTGATTCTCCAGAGAGAAACAAGCCCTTCGTGGGGGAGCAGAGAGATGCCGAAGGAAGTTTCTAGGTCTGGGGGGTGTCTGAGTGCAGGCAAGTGGAGGAATGAACCAGCTGTGGGGGAGAAACTTTGAAGACACCAGGGGAAAGAAGCTGAGCTTGGACAATAAGCAGGGTGGCCAACCAAATCAAAACCTGGAAAAGCCCCCTTACAAAATCAAACCAAACCAAAACATTGCAGCACATTTGCTTAAAAAAGAAGCAGTAGTTGCGATGCCTGGGTGTCTTAGTTGGTTAAGTGTCTGCCTTCAGTTCAGGTCATTCCCTGGGATCCATCCCTACCTTGAACTCTCTGCTTGGTGGGAGCCTGCTTCTCTCTCTCCCTCTGCCTGCCATTCCCCCTGCTTGTTCTCTCTCTCTTTGTCGAATAAATAAAGTCTTTAAAAAAACTGAAGAAAGAAAGAGGAAGGAAGGAAGGAAGGAAGGAAGGAAGGAAGGAAGGAAGGAAGGAAGGAAGGAAAGAAGGAAAAAGAGAACCCAGCAAAGCAGAGAAAACCCTCACTCCTGAACCCTGACGTGGTGTGTGCATTCGGGCAGCCTTGCGAGAGTTGAATCCAAAAGTGAATCAAAAAACCATAAACAAACAAAAGCAGAAATGCTGTCTGCCAGTACAGAAGCTCAAAACAGCAGCACAAGAGGCTGGGCTTGGAGTGAACTCAGTGTAATTAAAGTTTCAGTCCAGCCCATGTTCCGCTCAGCTTTAGGAGAAATCGAATTCAGCCCCAACCTAACTACTAGTCAAAGGAAAGGGCTTACAGTCTCTGCAAAACCAGTCTCTCTCTCTCTCTCTCTCTCTGTCTCTTTCTCTCTCTCTCTCTCTCCACACATCATTCCTTTTGTAGGTCTGAATCTCCATCTGGTATAATTTTCCTTCAGCCCGAAGAACTTTCTTTAGTGTTTAAAAACATGACAAAAATAACAGCACAAAGGGCCAGAGGGGAGTAAACAGAGCATGCTGTTCCAGGGTTCTTATGTTGTGCAGGAAGTGGTAAAATATCGATTCAGGGTGGACAGTGATGAGTTATGGATGCATATTGTGATTCCCTAGAATAGCGGTTCTTGATGGGTGGTCCCAGTACTCCTCAGGGTCACCGACCCCCTTTAAGAGGTTCACAAAGGCTTCCCTTTTCCAACTACATATCTTTGTGTGGCTGGATTTTCTTCCTGTTCTTCAACCGAAACAACATATCACAACAGATTGAATCCAGAAGCTCTGGGAAGCCAATGTTTTTATTGTGCCAGACATTAAAGAAATTCACAAAAATGTAAAAACAATGACTACTCATCTTAGTAAACTCGGGGGAGGGAGAACACAGTTATAGTTCACAAAAATACATTATTTATGCTACCAGATGGAGTACATGGTTACTTTTTAAATGAATTAATATATTTCAATTTATGATTTTCAATTTCTAATATGATATTGATAAATATAAGCCATACAGAAATTAACAAGAGTCCACAATAATTTTTTAGTAGTAAAGAGATTCTGAGCTCAATTTTTTTATTATGTTCCATTAACCACTGTATCATTAGTTTTTGATATAGTGTTCAGTGATTCATTATTTGCATGTAACACCCAGTGCTCCTCCCAACATGCGCCCTCCTCAATGCCGTCATCCTGTTACCCCATCTCCCACCCCCTCCCCTCTAAAACTCACAGTTGGTTTTTTGGGGGGGCATAGTCTCTCATGGTTTGTGTCCCTCTCTGATTTCTCCCCCTTCAGATTTCCCTCCATTCCCCTGCTGAGCTCACATTTCAAGAACCACTCTCTAAAATCGTAAAGTAAGGAGTATATAAAATTTCATCCAAAACAATGAAGAGATACAATTTCAGAACCCATCAGATTGGGGGAAATGTTTAAAATCAGACAAATACCAAGGGTTCACAAGCACGTGGAAATGATAATTATCCTATAATGCTGCTGGAACTGTAAATTAGATAAATCTTTTGAGAGCAATTTGGCATATTAAAACTGTCAGGTACTATTCATACACGTTAGACTGGCAAAAGTCTAAAAGTCCAACTTTGGCAACAATGTGCTAAAATTGGACACTCTCGCTGAGCTGGTAGAAGGCACTCTGCAGAACCACATGACAGTATTTAGTAAAATTGAATTTGCACATGCTCTAGACCCAGCAGTTCCATCCTAGCTCTACACTCCAGATAGATACCGTACATATGCAAGTGGGCATAGTATGCACACAAGCATGCTCGTTTGTAACTGTTAATATTTTTTTATAGAAATAACCTGCGGCCCCACAGTTTGTGGTCCACCCCGGTCCCTTGGGCATTCTCCACCCCTGTGCAAGTCAATCAGAGGGCTTGTCCCTTGGGCATTCTCCACCCCTGTGCAAGTCAATCAGAGGGCTTTCCACTGCCCGCTCCTGCAGCTTTTTGCCTGCGGGCTTTTTCTGGCCCCCAGAGTCCCACCAGGGCTTAAAGCAGATCCAAAGTGCCCCTCCCCCAACAGCACACAACCAATGACAACGGGAGTTGATGGATAAATCCTCCAGCCCCTCAGAGCTCAGCTGGGATGAGTCTGCAGTGTGTTTTGCACTCTCTCCTAGGAATCCCCAGTGGGACGAGCCCCATGTGCCCACCGCAATAACCTGTCGGTAATGGACATTTTATTGGTTTCTTTCCCTTAGCTGTCTCACGTTCCCACTTTCCTGCCAGTGCTTACTGGAATCACCTTCTAACCTTCCAAATAAACTGCTCTCACGTCCTTGTCTCTGGGTCTGCTTCTGGACGAAATCAATACTAAGACACCACCTAAAGGCCTTTCAACAGGAAGCAGATAAATAACTAGTGGTATACAATGGAACACATATAGTAGTTAAAATGTATCGAGACCTACATACACCAACACAGATAAACCTGCAAATATAGCTCTGTGTGACCAAAGCAGCACACAGAATAATACCAGTACAACGTCATGTATGTACCACATTCCTAGCCTCATGCAGCCAGGGGCTGCCCATGTCACACACTTCTGGTCAGTAAGGTAAAAAGGTAAGATTGCTAAAGAGGGTGCATTCTTGGAAAGCATGTGTTCTTTTGATCAAAATAAAAATAAAATAAAGAGAGAAAGAGATGTGGCTTGAGACTTCCTTCCCCACTTCTTCCCATCTTGATCTCGACACGAAGGCTGGAGCTGTAGCAGCCACTTAGTGTCCATAGGGAAAAGGTCAAGACCATCACAGAGACACCAGCTCTGACAGTGTTGAACCACCGCACCAGCCCTCCAGGCTCTTTGTTACATGGGGAAAGTTAATACAATTTTTTCAAAGCTACTATGGGTGAGGTTTCCTATTATTTGTAGCTAAACACATTTCTAATTGGTGTTCGCCCTAATGAAACAGATCCCACTAACTGAAGTGCCCTTTTTTTGGTTGGGGCAGGAGGGGGGTGTGTAAGTTTAGGGTCTGCACCTGGAATGGTGCTGAATTGCTCTGATGGAAGCTGCATGACTTTGGAGGGGCAGAAGAGACCACACATGCCGTCCTCGGTGGTGGTGCCGCCAGAATTGACTTTAGAAAGAAGAGAAGTTATCTAATGAAACAGGATAGAAATATCTAGAATATGTGCCACAGTGTATACGGTGTAACCTCCCCTGACTCCCCACAAAAAAACTTCAGTCAAGTCTACATTGCTCCCTCCTGCTCTGTGCGAGTTAATTCCATTTGGGGGTTCCAATGAGGTGCTGAGTTCTGCACCCAGGTTACTGCTGCAGAGGGAAGCAGAAGATGGGGACAGAGTTGACATTGGAGTTATCAACTCATCACATGTTTCTTGAAGGAGGCAGGAGGGCACAGGTAGATACAACATGAGCACGGGAGCCCAGCAAGCTCTGCCACTAACTGATCCTACAGTCTTGAGCAAGTTACTTAGCCTCTCCGAGCTTCTGTTTCCCCATCTATAAAATGGACCCAATGGTAGGGTCCAATAGTAGTATCTGCTTCAATGATTGTGGTAAGGACTCAAGGAAATAATACAGCCTGGCACATGGTAAGTGCTCAATGATTATTATTACTATCATTATCATTATTGAAGTAAAAGAAGGGGGGGTGGAGAGATGGGAAAAGGGAAGGAAGAAGGAAGGAAAGGGAAGGAAAGGAAAGGAGGGAGGAAGGGAGGAAGGGAGGAAGGGAGGAAGGGAGGAAGGGAGGAAGGGAGGGAGGGAGGAAGGAAGGAAGGAAGGAAGGAAGGAAGGAAGGAAGGAAGGAAGGAAGGAAGGAAGTTAGGTAGCTCTGGGTTTATTAGATTGCATGGGACCACTCACCGCTCTTTTCCCTTTGACAATCCATGGCCCTTGTAATTTTGATTCTGCAAA